>RJWM01007587.1:0-77227 GCA_004363535.1 Dasyprocta punctata | reverse complement strand
TGGAAGCCCCGCCCCACACACCCAGGATGGTGCCATCCCTCAGCAAATAACCAACTGAACATATTTGAGGGATTTGAAACCAGGGTGGATGTGAACATATTTGAGGGATTTGAAACCAGGGTGGACGTGACCAGTTCAGTAACCCGAGCCCCGCAGGAGAACAGTGGCACAGCTGTGCTGAACAAAACTGCCCGGATGGTGGACGTTTTCATCCTGCTTCACAGCAGAATACAGCATTCTCTTTACCACGGTAACGCATTTTCTGAACCACTGCTGCTTTTTCAAAAATAATACTCTATGGCAGTTAGTCAGCATATTGGTGGTCCCACAAGAAGTCTAGAAAGTAGGAGGAAATCATTTCGATGAGTTTAGGTAACGTGGTCAAGAGTCATGGTTAGCACCGTAGAGTTGGGGATTGGAACTCAGATTGTCACTGAGCCACATCATCGAGGCAACCACAGAGACCACCTATGTGCTGTGTGGGGCAGAGCCATGGCAGGAGAGGTCTAAGGGGGAGCCCTTCACACCAGCACCCCCACTTAGAATGTCTATCCTGCCCAGAGAATATCACTGGAACACTCCAGGAAGGACTTCTTTCTGCTGTTGAAGACAAGAAGGTTGGCTTGTATTGTTATTATTTAACTTGTCTTCCAGTGTTTCCAATTGCTGTCAGATTAGCCAGCCTAGGATGACTCCTTTTCGAAATTAAAATACCTAAGGTAAGCTCAGTGGCTCAAGCGCTTACCTGGTAAATGCAAAGTTGTGAGTTTGATCCCTGGTACTGAAAAAAGGAAAAACAAAAACACAAACAAACAAAATTAAAATGCCTGTAAGTCACTTTCACTATGAAAGTGGACCATAGTTGTTACAAAAACCTCAGGTGTACAGAGGAAAATGAGTGCCTCTTGCTCATCTTTTTTTTTTTTTTTTTTTTTTTGTCTTTTTGAGGCAGGGTCTCACTATGCTGTTCAGGCTGGCCTTAAACTCATTTTGTAGCCCACGCTGGTCTCAAACTCGCAATAATCCTCCTGCCTCAGCCTCCCAAATGCTGAGATCAGAGGTGTGCACCACCATGCCCAGCCTCCTACCCATCTTTATCTGTGAGCATAACCCAATGCATGTGTTCCAAACCAATTCAGATGGTTTTTTAATTGTGCTCACTGTGGGCTTTATCATGTGTTGCAAAGAGAGCTAGAGAGCCCTTTTCAGGCTTCTGAATGAAAATCTGAGTTAACCTTAAGTTAAGTAATTACTTGAGTTTTCAGCACACTTTCATTGAATATCGTCTGCATGCTGAGTGCTGCTGATCCAGGATGTGCAGAGCTGCCTCTAACCCAGGGAACTCACTACTGTACTGCAGACTCCTCTGTGAACCAGGAATGCAGTGGTGATTCACCCCCTGTGAACAATACAGACCACCACTGTTAGCACTGTTTAAAAACTATTAAAGTGGGCTTGGTGGTGCACGCCTATAATCCCAGCACTCAGGACTCAGGAGGCTGAGGCAGGAGGACTGCCACAAATTCAAGACCAGCCTGAACTGTGGTGGGACTGTCTCAAAAATGCCAAAAAGCAAAAACAAGCAAACAAAACATTTTAAAATGTCACACAAATGACACGTATATAATTAACTGCTCATCAAAGAAGTCATATATTGTGAAGTAAGAGCACTTCACAGGTAACTGGGACTCAGGCTGACAGAAATGAGCTGGGAGGCAGCACAGCCTCTCCAGCAGCTACCAACAGTACACACTGTCTTGTCTCATTTTGATTGCTAAGAGCTCCCCGGGTAGTATTTGCAAAATGTTCCATGTGGCTGGGGTATGCGCCAGGTCAGTTAGTCAGCAACTCTGCTGCTTCAAGAATCAGCTTGTATTCTATTACACCACTACTACATTTTCAAAATGGAAGGAATTTACTGTGTAGAAGCATTTGCTATACAGAGAAGACTTTAGGGTGGGGCTAGAACACAGGCGCTCCTCACACCCAGTCTGTACTTTTTCCATGGCACCCTGGATTCCTGGATTGCATCTTAGGGCACCAAGTGTATGGTCATTAATCTATTTTTTTTTTTTTTTTGGTACCGGAGCTTGAACTCACAACCTCACACCCACCAGGCAGGTGCTTAAGCCACTGAGCTAAATCCTTGGCCCCATGGTCATTAATCTTGCATGAACTCCCCCCACCCCCACCTTCAGGGCAGGGAACCAAACAAGGACCTTATTTATTTTTTTGTCTTTTTGAGGCAGGGCCTCCTTAGGTAGTTCAGGCTGGCCTTGAGCTCACTGTGTAGTCCAGGTTGACCTCAAACTTGTGATCTTCCTGCCTCAGCCTCTCCAGTGTTGGGATTACAGGCGTGCACCATCACATCGCTTCATCCAGGTCTGATGATATCATCTGGATAGATACTATGCAGCAGACATTCAGAGTTGGATCAGAGGCAGATACCTAAACTGACACTTTACACCCCAAAAAGGGTCAGTAGCTGAGGAAACTTGGAGAGGGGCACCAAATAGAGGAGTGAGGACATGACAGAGAGGATTCTCAGCAGAGAGGGAATAAAGCTCACTTGAAGGAACAATTTATATTACGGTTTATGCCCTCACCCCCAACTCCCAAGCTGGGATATAAAAAAATTCTGGGTTCCAAGCTTTGGGGGAAGAGAACATACTAATTACATTGTCAGTTTACTGCTAGAGGTTGGAGTAGGCTCTAATATAATCTGACCTAATCAAACAAGATGCAATTGGTGCTGGTATTTTATGTGAGTTTTCGACTATTTAGTAATAATGCTTTTTTTTTTTTTTTTTTGAGACAAGGTCTCTATATGCAGGTCAGGCTGGCCAAGGGCTCACTTTGAGTTCATTTTGTAGCCCAGGCTGGCCTCAAACTTGCAATGATCCTCCTGCCTCAGCCTCCCAAGCGCTGGGATTACAGGTGTGTGCCACCACGCCCAGCTCTTTTAGTAATAATGGTAAGATTACCATTAGAATTAGAGTTCAGGGGCTTGCGATATAGCTCAGCAGCACAGTGCCTGCCTGGCAAGCACCAGGTCCTAAGTTCGATTGCCAATACCCACCACCCCAAAGTCTAGAATTAGAATTCAGTAGGCCTAGAATGAGGGTAAGTGATTTTGAGGTCAGTGTGGACAATTCTGATTCAAGCCCTCCCGCTAATTCGTAGGTCATCAGGAAAAAGCCACTCATTTATTCGAGTATGTATGTACTACTTTGCGCCAGTCACTGTTGTGTGCCATGTTTGCCTCCAAGACAGAAGTTTGACTTTTGACAAACGCCTCTCTCTCAGCCTCAGTTCCTCGACCTATTCAGAGGTGTTCACCTACAGCGAACCTAGACTTCTTATATTCAAATTCTGTTTTCACTTCTCTTTTAACCGGAACCACTTGCAAGTTAATTTGGTCTCCCCAACCTGTTTCCTCATCTGCAAAATGGGGATAATAGGACGTGTTTCACTGCGTTGTACTGAGGCTGAAATTCAGCTAATCCAACTACCGATACGTAGGGCACGGCATCCTCGGTGATGGCTACCGGTACCACGGATGCCTGCTGACTCCTAGAACCAGGCACGACCTGGGCCGGTGCCAGGTGTGGACGAGGGTGTGGCGCACGGACCCGAGGGGGCGGGTGGGATAGGCTTTATAAGCCCGGGGTGTGGTGCCGGGGCCGCGCTCCTCGAAGGCTCTATCTACGCTGCTGAGGGCTCCGAAGCGTCGGTTCCCCACACCAAGGAGCAGAGCGGCGCAGCCACGCGCTCCGGTCGAGCGCCCCGGCTCCGGCGCGCGCACTCAGGCCGCAGGGCGCGCGCTCGCGTGGGGACCCCTGCCCGGGCCTGGGGGCGGAGCCTGCGGCCGCTGGGCCCCGCGCCCCGCGCCCCGCGCCCCTCCGCCGAAGCCCGGAAGGCGCCACTTGAGCTTCCGTCTCCGCCGGGTCTGCACGGAGGGCGGAGCTGCGGCCCGAGGACGCGACGCGAGCCCAGTTCCGGCGAGGAGGCCGCGCCAGTGACAGCGATGGCGGCGGAGTCGGCGCTCCAAGTTGTGGAGAAGCTGCAGGCACGCCTGGCCGCGAACCCTGACCCTAAGAAGGTGAGCGGCGGCCGCGCGGGCCGGGCGGGCGTTGGGCGCGGCGGGGCCGTAACGGCTGCGGGTGGGGACGCGGAGCCGAACCCGGCTCGAGCGCGGCGGCCGCGAAGTTCGGCCCGGGTCGGCGACGGGCGGGCGCCCGTGGCCCCGCCAGCTGCTTCCGTCGTCGGCGGCGGCGGCCCGGCCGAGGCGGGGCGCGGAGCCCGGAGAACCCATCTCCACGCAGCTGCGCTCGGGCGGGCGGGGCGGTGGTGACCGGAGCTGCGCCTGGGGACCCTTCCGGCCCGGCCCGGCCGGGCCGCTGCGCCTCATCTGGGGAGCCTTAGAAACTCCGAAGAGCCCCTTTTCTCCGGGCCCCTCTCCGCCGCCGGCCTTCCTGGCGGTCGCGGGAGTCCGGAGGGTAGGGGGTTAGAACTGTTTTCACTGCCCTGCGTGGAGGAACCGTCAGGGGAAGACGCTCGGGCCGCGTCCCGCTGGGGCGCGCACTCCGGAGAGGCGAGTTGAGTGCGGGTCCTGGCGGACCAGGCAGTCGCGGGGCCAGAAGCTGGAGGGAAAGTGATGAAATTTGGGTTCCGATCCATTTACCAGCTGTGGACAATGGGCGGGGCGAGGCGGGGGGAGCGGTTCTCCGCTGAGCCTGGCTCCTCTTACGCTTCTTCCTGGGACTAAACTAAAAGACTGAAGTACCCGCAGGACGTGAGTACTTAGCAGAGGTTAATCATTTTTCCGGAATTTTTCTTGAAGAACCCCTTTTGCTTTACTTGTTTCTAGCTTGACACAGGGAGGTTTCTCTGTTTCCAAAAGTTGCAGACAGCCTTTCACTGTCAGGCTGCTTTTTAACTACTCATTCATACCCAGCTCAGAGATCCACTTCTTCAGAAAGCCACGTTATAAATCTGTGAAGACTTACATGTTTCCAGTTGTGTTCTCTCTTCCTGCCTGCCTGCCTGCCGGTCTGTCTTTCTATTTTCTATCTAGACTTTGGTACCTAGTGGTCAGGCATATTTACAAGTTTCATTTTACAATAACTCTTTGTAGACATCTGATAAATGGTCATTATTTCTGAGTACTAGTTGGTTTTCCTGAACACTGTAGGATTTGTAATTGACTTTTAAAACCTTAAAAGGAGTATTATGTAACCACCCCCATTTGGTTTTTATTTCTACCCGATTTAAAAAATGCTCTGTATGTATAGTTATTTTTTTTCACAAGGGTTTAAATTTTGAAATAGCGTTTCTGGCAGTTGCTGTGTGTGAAATACTAAGTCAGGAAAAGGCTCAAGTAGACTTACTTCAGCTATTAGTGATTTTTTAAAAAAAGCATTCATGCTTTCTCTTACCAGGTAGAAAATTATCCTAGGGCTGGGAGGTGTAGTTTAGTAGAGCAGTGCTTGCCAAGCATGCTTGAAACCCTAGGTTCGGTCTCTAGAACTGTGAAAAAGAGAAAATCATCATGAATTTCTGGCTTTGTGTTGTGAAATGAACATTATGAAGATGAGAAAGTGTTGGTAGATCATTTTTTGCAAAGGGCATAATAGTTGACATTCAGAAATGAGCTAACTGCAGAGGGAAAATTGCAAGCTGGCACACTGACTGCCTCCCTTTCAACCCTCTGTTAACCCAACAAGCTCTCACAGGTTGTTCCTGAAATTGCAAGATGATTACAGAGCAGTACTGAATTTGCAGCAAAATCTTGTTTTCAAATGCTTATTAACCAGAGGTTGGTTTCCACACCTGTGTTCATGGATCTTCTGCTATGAAACGTTTGTGTTTACGTGTTTACTTTTTTCACTTTAAGTTCATCTGCCTTGGGAGAGGAAGGTATCAGGCAGACCACTGGTCACTTGGTTTCTGTTCTACCAGTGAATTGGAAATGATTTTCAGTTACCTGCTCTGTGTTACTTTTTTTTTTCCTTGTCTTTTTAAGACAGGGACTCACTGCAGTTCAGGCTGGCCTTAGGTTCACTTTGTAGCCCAGGCTGGTCTCAAACTTGCAACAATCTTCTTGCCTCAGCCTCCAGAGTGCTGGGATTACAGGCAGGTGCCACCACACCCAACTTTCTGTGTTACATTTTGAATGGGAGAACTACCAGGAACACAGATTGACAGATGGAAAACTAGAGATCAGAAATGAGAACTTTTTTTTCTTTTGGGGTTGAAATAGTGTGCTAAGATTTCTAAGCATGTACTTGATATCCCTCAGTGGTCTGTCAGTTCCAAAACCTAGGTTTGCCTTGTTACTGCTTCAGACTTTCTTGGAATTTACTGGAAATAGTGCTGAAGTAAAGTCCTTTTCTTCTTTTAGGCTAAGTCAGTTTGAAAGTCTTGAGGGTTGATCTGCTTAGTTCTTTCCTACTAACCTGAAGTGAAGAGGTAACATTTACTTTTCCCGTTAGTGCTAGGCTTTAATATAAGTATACCCTTGGTGACTTCTGACCCCATCCTTCTGTGTTGGCCTTGTCAAGGCCCTGGGACTTTTTGTTTCCTTGGTGCCCTCTTTTACCACATGAACTTTAAACTGACAAAACAGTACAAGAGGACTGTACAAGCTCCTCTGCCTTGTCCCAAGGATGCTGTGAGGTATGTCCTTGAGTTGTTGCTTTATTTTTTTTCCCTAAGGAGAGTGTTAGTTATGCTGGCTGCCTCTCAGCTTGCTAGGTGAGTTATGCACCCTCACTGGGGGCTCAGTTTTATTAATTAATTAATTATTTATTTTTTGTGGCACCAAGGATCGAACTTACAACCTCACGCATGCCAGGCAGGTGCTTAAGCCACTGAGCCAAACTCCTGGCCCTAGTTTTTTGAGACAGGGTCGTACTGTGTAGTTCAGACTGGCCTTGCGCTCACATTGTAACCCAAGCTGGCCTCGAACGCACAGCGCTCCTCCTACCTCAGCCTCCTGAGTGCTGGGGTTAAAGGCATGTGCCACCACGCCCAGCTGGGGGCTCAGTTTTAACATCTGTAAAATGGGGAGAGTAATATCCACTGTAGATTAAGGATTATAGGAAGTAACACTTGGAAGAACTCTGTGTAGTGACTGACATGCAGGATGGTGTGTAAATGTTACCCACCTGTACCTTCCAGGAAATCACATTAGGGGGAAACCACCTATTTTATATCTTTCCAGTAATTCTAAATTTTCCTTTAAGAAAGGGAATTGGCATGAATCTTTGCAACCCCCAGCATGGGTGACAAATGCACATAAACTTTTTGTCTGAATTGGATGATGATGGGGTTAGAATTTGAAGTAGAAGATAGTTTTTACTCAACAGGAAGTTTCACCCTCCCTGGATATAGCACTTGGCCTCTTGTTCCCAAGCAAGATTTTTATCTGTGGTCCAATTGCTCTGCCTGGCAACCATGTTAAGTAATTATGGGAGTAAAATGAGCAGAAACACATCTTGTTACTCCACTTATTAGCAATATGGCGGGTCAGTGATAGCATAGGTTATACATGGAGAAATAAAGATCTTGTCTAATATTTAAATGGAAAGATAGCACAGTTATCTTTTTTGAACTACTTGTATGTTGTTGCACCCTTTGTGTGGTATGTATTTTTATATGCATATGAACATTTCCTAGACAAAGACTTAGCCAATTGTGACTTAGGGTAGAAATAGAGTAAATGGGAATTGACTGAGCGATATTGGGTTGAGAATCAAGGGTTAAACATTTAAAGAGGTGTCAGCTGGTGGGTATAAAAGGGTTAACAATAAGCGTGTATTGCACTTCATAGTGTTGTAGACACTGTGACTGAGTATTGCACATAGTCGTCTCAGTGAATCCTCATGGCTCGTGAAGTAGAGACAGGGTCCAGGTCCTTGTTTTGCAGATGAAGTGATTAAGGTTCAGAGAGGTTACTGACTGGCACAAGATGACCTGGCAAGCAGGTAGCAGCCTGACTCTGGAACTTTATGTTAACTCCACTATACCACTTTTGACCTAGTTTTAGGGACTATAGAAAGGAAATGTGGGCAAGCCCAGATCTCTTTTTCTAATCTACCCAGGCCTGTTGTGTTCATTAAGAGCAAAGTTTTGATTCTGGCAGTTCACTTGTATTTAAAAACACTTTGTTAAACACTGTATCCCTTCTGGAAACATGGTACTGTCTCCAGCACAGGTCTCTTCTCCTTTTTACTTTCCTCTGTGTTATGTCCGTGGGCTGTTTCCCTAAAGTTGGTAACTTTTCTCATAAATACTCAGTCAAAACTGGGGCTGAGCTGGGGATGGTGGCACATACTTGTAATCCCAGCACTTCACGGAGGCTGAAACAGGAGGACTGCCATGAGTTCAAGGCCAGCCTGAACTACATAGCAAGGCTCTGTCTCAAAAGAAAACAAAAACTAGAAAACTGAAATAAAACAAAACAAACCCAAAGAACAAACTTGGGGCTGATAGTTGCTGATGACTTTAATCAACATTAGTAGACTTTGATTTTCTTCTCCACACTTTACTTCCCTTTGTTACAGAATAGCAGTCGAAAGCATGGACTCTAAAACCACAGACTCAAATGAGTCCTGCCCTGCTTCTATCCTGGGGCAGGTAATGTAACTTCTCTGAGCCTGTTCTCACACTTGTGAAATAGATCATAATTGTACTTATTACTGTAAAATGTATAGCACTGAGTAAGCATTTAACCATCAGATATCCTTACTTGTTCCAGTGAATATGACTTTACAGAAATTAATGTTCATTTTATTCTTTCTGTAGCTATTGAAGTATTTGAAGAAACTCTCCACCTTACCTATTACAGTAGACATTCTTGCGGTAAGAATTGTATATTTTTATCCCATCTCTTTCCCACTGGAGCTTTTACAGGAAGCTTTAGAAGATGGACTTTGGAAGTGAAAGAAACCAGATCCAAAGGCTACATGTTGTATGACTGTTTTTATGTGAAATCTCCAGAACAAGCAAATCTATAGATAGAAAGTAGATGAGTGGTTGCCAGGGGCTGGGGGAGTTGGGAGAAACAGGGTCTCTTTAGGATGATGGAAATATTCTGGAATTAGATTATGGTAATGGTTGTACAGTATTAGAAGTGTCCTGAAAACCACAGAATTATATTTAAATGGCTAAAATGGCAAATTTAGCTGGGCATGGTGGTGCATACCTATAATTCCAGCACTGGTAGGCTGAGGCAGGAGGATCACAGTGAGTTCCAGATCAGCCTTGGCTACATAGTGGATTCAAGGCCAACCTGAGCTACATAGTGAGATCCTGCCTCAAAACAAACAAACAAACAAAAAATGGCAAATTTAATGTTACATGATTTTTTTTTTCTTTTCCCTTTTGGTGGGGGGTTGCTGGGGAATAAACCCAAGGCATTGCACATGCAGGGTAAGTGGTCTGCCTCTGAGCCGTACCCTCAGCCCTATTATATGACTTTCAAAATGAAAATGAATGCAAAGAACATTAGCTTCAGTGTCTACTTGTCCTGAATTCAAGTCTTAAGTTCTGTGATTTTTAGGCTGTGTCTCTAACTGAGGCTGATTTCTGCCTCAAGGGTAAAGACTGAGATGCAATATGCAAAGCCTTTAGCTCAGTGCCTGTTATCCTCCAGAATTACTCTTGTTACTATTACAGAAGTTCTGAAAGTAGCTGGATAAAATGTTTCTCTGAACTTTTCTCCTTTGTTATTGTGTGTCATTAGCTATTGAGAATAGGCTACAAAGTAACTTAGTGAGGAAACTTGGAAGATACGTTTTAGCAAGTATTCCTTTTTTGAATTTCTTAAAGCAAGAGGCTTATTGCCCAAACCTGAGCTTTGTTCAGTAATCGATTGTTCTGTCACATTTGTAGGAGACTGGCGTCGGGAAAACGGTGAACAGCTTCCGAAAGCACGAGCAAGTTGGGAGCTTCGCCAGGGACCTCGTGGCCCAGTGGAAGAAGCTGGTGCCTGTGGAACGGTAAGAATGTTTTTTAAGTTTTTTAGGTTTCTGTACCTTCTTACTTAACATGCCTGTTTTGCATCAATTATAAAATAATTCGTGGTCACTATAGAATATTAGAAACTAAAAATAGAGAAAAAAATTTGTCATTTAACGATAAGCATTATTAACAGTTGGGCGTGTGTGTGTGTGTGTGTGTGTGTGTGTGTGTGTGTAGTTTTTTTGAGACAGGGTCTCGGTATGTAGTTCAGGCTGGCCTTGAACTCACTATGCCCAGGCTGGCCTCAAACTTGTGGCAATTCTTCAGCCTCAACCTCCTGAGTATTAGGATTACAGGTGTGTGCTACTACACCCAGCAGTTTGGGATGTGTCTTAATTGCTGTTTTGTTTTGGTTCTATGTTTATAGGGCCCTATGTTTATAGGGCCCTATAGATACTAAGCACATGCTTTATCACTGAGCTACATCCCCAGCCTTTCAAACTTCTTAAAAGGCATTTTTTTATGGTACAAATTAAACATCCCTGTGTTGAAAAAAAAGTCTTTGAACATTTTCGTGTTTCATGTCTACAAGATTTTTTTTTTTTTTTTTGAGAGACAGAATCTTGCTTTGTAGTTCAGGTTGCCCTGAAACTCACAGCAGTCCTCCTGCCTCAGCCTCCCTAGTGCTGGTATTACAAGTTTGTGTTGCCACTCCCTGCCTTGTATGTGTGTGTGGGGGGGAGTGGTATTAGGGAATGAACCCAGGTCCTTTACACTTTCTTTAATGTTGGTGCAGTGTCTTGCTAAATTGCCCAGGTTATATTTGAACTTGCTGTTTCTCTATGCCAGCTTTCCAAATGCTGAGATTACAAGTGGGCATTACTAAGCCTGGCTTAATTTCCCCAATTCTTTTCTTTTTATTAGTATATGGTTGCAGTATGTAATGATTGTATTCATCATGGAGAGATGGCACATGGGGTTTTCCCAATGTTTAAACTTAGTTAAAAAAAAAAAAAGTCAGTTTAAGCATAACCTGCTCACTTTTTTACTGTGCCCTTGTTGTTTCTGACTCTGGATCTTCATTTTTTGTAAGTTCAAAGCCTGTGACTTTGAACAGGGATTATGTTGAGATTTATATCTGCTTTTTCAGAAACAATGAGGCTGAGGAACAGGACTTTGAGAGGAGCAATTCAAGAAAGCGCCCTCGGGAAGCCCTTCAGAGGGAGGAGGAGATGGAAGGGGACTACCAGGAAAACTGGAAAGCTTCTGGCAGCCGATCCTATAGCCCTGAGCACAGACAGAAAAAACACAAAAAGCTCTCAGAGCTGGAAAGACCTCACAAAGTGTCTAACAGTCATGAGAGGAGAGAAGAGAGAAAGAGGTGTCTCAGAGTGTCACCAGCATACTCTTCAGACCCCGAGTCTTCTGACTATGGCCATGTCCAGTCCCCTCCGTCCTCCGGCAGTCCTCATCAGATGTACACCGACCATTACAGGTCCCCAGAGGAGGACCCCGAGCCCACTGTTCCACACCAGAAACCTGGGAAAGGCCACAGTAATGCCTTTCAGGACAGACTGGGGGTCAGCCAAGAGCGACACCTGGGTGAACCCCAGGGGAAAGGGACTGTGAACCCAAACAAGGAGCACAAATCTTCCCACAAGGAGAAACGCTCCGGGGAAGCCAAGAGTGATGAAAAGTCCTCTTCAGGCAGAGAAAAACCGCACAAGTCCCTCTCCAGAGAGGAAAACCGAAGGCCACTGTCAGGGGACAGCACCAAGGAAAAGCTGTCCTCTAGTGCCACCAAGAAAGAGAAGGAAAGAGAAGGCAGCAGCCTCAAAAAGAAGTGCTCGCCCTCTGTGGAGGTTGCTTCAGACAACCACCTGAAAAAGTCAAAGCACAAGGACTCAGAGAAAACCAAGTCAGACAAAAGCAAACAAAGTGCAGATGGCCTAGACGTGGGAAAAGGGGCGGGAGACCTGGGCAAAACAAGAGAGAAGGTCTCTAACAACCTCAAGGCTCAAGAAGGGAAAGTAAAAACCTCTAATTCAGACAGGAAGTCACTGGGCTCGCTCCCTAAAGTAGAGGAGATGGACGTGGATGATGAATTTGAGCAGCCCACCATGTCGTTCGAATCGTACCTCAGCTATGACCAGCCCCGCAAGAAAAAGAAGAAGATTGTGAAAACTTCAACCACAGCACCTGGGGAAAAAGGACTTAAAAAAAGTGATTCTAAAAGCACTAGTAAAAACTTGGACTCAGTTCAGAAATTGCCCAAGGTGAATGAAAACAAATCCGAGAAGCTGCAGCCAACTGGAGCCGATTCAGCCAGGCTGAGAAAGGTAACCCTTTAGGCCTTGGTGGCACCTCACTCAGGCCCCAGGCCCCTGAGTGGTGCACAGAGTCCGCCTGCTGCGCTTCTCCTCAGCTTGTTTGTATATGGCTGTTGAATTTCAGTTTGCAGTAAATGTCCTCCTGGTCTGACTAGCTGTTGGGGTAGATAGAAATTTTCTGAGGTGTCCCATTGTGTTAGGCCCAGCCGTATGTATTTCCTGGCGTCTTGTGACCGGCCTCCTACCCAGATCTGCCTGGCAAGTGTACAGTGTTGGTGCTTTAGGAACTGACTGTAGGAAGGTGCCGTGCTGTAGATGGGGGCTCTCCGTCACTGTCTTTCCTCTGCAGGTCCCCACCGAAGCATTGCCAGTGTTACCAGACCTCCCACTATCCACAATCCAAGCCAATTACCGCCCTCTTCCTTCCCTTGAATTCATGTCCTCTTCCCAGCCAAAGCGAAAAGGTAATGTGCTTTTTTTTTTTTTTATTTTTTTTTTTAAATAGGAAAAAGATTTAGAAGGTCACTCACGATTTGTTACTATGACACCATTACCGGGTGCAGCTCCTGAGAGCGTAGGCTCTGGAGTTTGATGACTTTAGTTGAATCCCAGCATGGTTTCTGCAAGTTCTATGACCCTCGATAATTTCATTTTTCTTTTTGTACTGGGGATTGAACACAGAGCTTTGCATATGCCAAAAAGTGTTCTACCACTGAGCTACACCCCCAGCCCCAAGTCTGGGTAATATCTTAATATTTTTGCAGTTGTTTCATATTCTGTAGTAAATGGGAATAATAATGCTTTTTACCTCTTAGGGTTATTAAGTAGTTTCAAAAGTGATAATGCTGAGCTGGGCGTGGTGGCGCACGCCTTTAATCCCAGCACTCGGGAGGCTGAGGTAGGAGGAGCATTGTGAGTTCAAGGCCGGCTTGGGCTACAACGCGAGCGCAAGGCCGACCTGAGCTACACAGTGCGACCCTGCCTCAAAAAACCAGGGCTGGGAGTTTGGCTCAGTGACTTCAGCGCCTGTCTGCCAGGCACGAGGTTGTGAGTTCAATCCCCAGTGCCGCAAAAAAAATAAAAAATAAAAAAAATAAAAATAAAAAAGTGATAATGCCAGTAATTTTAGCTTCAGATTTTTCACATAGTAAATGTTCAATAAATTTTAGCTGCTGCTGTTATTAGCAACTTTTTATTCTGAATGCTATGTGATTTTTATGTTTTAAGAAAAGTCTAGTTTTTTTTGTTTTTGTTTTGAGACAGAGTCTTGCTATGTACAAGGTCAGTATTGCCTTGAATTCATAGCGATCCTTATGCCTCAGGCTAATGAGTACTGGGATTACAGGTGTGCACCACCATAGTTGTCAGAAATGTCTAGTTTTGATAGCAAATGAATAGAAACCCACATTCTTGTCTGTCAGCAGGAGACTGACAGGTAAGTTGTGTCTCATCCACACAGTGTTCTCTTACATCATTGTGAAATGTAGGGACAGCACTTATGGGCAGGCGTGGCCCATTTCCTGAACTGTGTTGAATGGCCAGAGATGGTGGTGCACACCTGTAATCCCAGCACTCTGGGAACCTGAGGCAGAAGATCACAGGTTTGAGCCCAGCGAGTCTCTGTTTAAAAAAACAAAACAAAACAAAACAGTGGGGATGTAATTCAGAGTGAAGGCCTTGGGTTCAATTGTCCATACTGACCTCCCCTGCCAAAAAAAAAAAAGTAAATGAAAAAAAATGATGCATGTAGTATGTCACTAATGGGTTAAAAAAGGGATAAGATACACATTTGCTTATTTTGCAATCCCTGAAAGGAGGCAGCAGAAACTGGCAGCACTGTCTGTCTTTGAGAAGGAGGGTGGTGGAGGCCGAGGACAGGGGTGGAAGGAGATGTCTCACTCTCTGGCCTAGGGCCTTTTGTGATACCCTTTTGGGTCTTTCTTGCCCTGTAGCATTCTCTTCGCTCCAGGAAGAAGAAGAAGCTGGATTCACTGGGCGCAGAATGAACTCCAAGATGCAGGTGTACTCCGGTTCCAAGTGTGCCTATCTCCCCAAAATGATGACTTTGCACCAGCAGTGCATTCGTGTGCTCAAAAACAACATCGATTGTAAGTCACATTGTCATGCTGGGACCTTACTGCTTCGGGGTTTGGCTGCTGTTCAGTGCTTTCACCTTTGATTTCTCTGCAGCCATCTTCGAAGTGGGAGGAGTCCCCTATTCTGTTCTTGAACCCGTCCTGGAGAGGTGTACACCAGAGCAGCTGTGTCGCATAGAGGAATACAATCATGTGAGTGTCCTGCATCAGTCTGGCTTGTGTCTCCAGAGGTAGCTTTGTCTCTGGCTGTGCTGTGACTGAAGGGTAGACCTGTGGTTAGGTCACTGTTCTGTGCATGTTGGGTCTGCCTCTGCCTCTGGACCTTTAAACAAGTATATTTTTAGCACCTGCTTCTGAATCTAGCCTCTTGGGCTAGAATCAGGGTGGGATGCAAATAAAAGCCACTCCAGCACCTCCCTTGAGCTTGTCCAGTCGTGAAGGGAGGATTCTGGCAGCAGAGCACCTGGGACCCAGGGAGTAGTTGTGCTCAGTGTTGGCACTAAGGCTTGTGATGAATATTAAAGACCACAGATTGG
Organism: Dasyprocta punctata; assembly: GCA_004363535.1. NCBI lineage: Eukaryota > Metazoa > Chordata > Mammalia > Rodentia > Dasyproctidae > Dasyprocta > Dasyprocta punctata. The sequence continues at coordinate 62,299 of RJWM01007587.1, read as the reverse complement.
CCAGGTGTGTTGATGAGTGCCCGTTATCCCAATATCCTGGGAGACTGAGGCAGGATGATTTGAGCCCAGCCTGGGCAACTTAGCAGCTTAGTGAGACCCTGTCTCAAAATAAAGCAGGAGAGAGCCTGGGGATATAGCTTAGTGCAGAGGCCCAGGGTTCAGTCCCCAGAATGTGGAGCAGCCAGGAGCACAGCATAGAGACTGTCTCCTAGAGTCATCTGGACCTTCCAGGATCCTCTCTGTGATATGCAGATACACTCCTCTGGTTGCATTAGCTGTTGTCTCTCTGTTTTGAGACTTTACCAACATACAGTCCTTACGTGGCCCCCTTGCCATAACTGTTCATTGAGTGCCAGAGAAACACTTGACATCTCAGCTCTGCCCTGTGCTGATTTCCTATAGGAAAACATAGATGTTGTGTTATCTTCTCTCAGAGCCACCCAGAAACTGTTAGCAGAGTGCCTCACATGTAACATTATTTTAAAATTTAATGACTTTTTTTCTTAGAACAGTGGTATTTTAATGTAATACTACTGCATAGACCAAAAAAAAAAAAAAAAAAAAAAAGGTTAAGAAACTGGTAACTCCTAGATGGAAAAGAGATGTGAGAGTGCTTATATGTAAATGATGCCCTGGTCCTGATTGCAGGTTTTAATTGAAGACACAGATCAATTATGGAAAGTTCATTGTCACCGAGACTTTAAGGAAGAAAGACCAGAAGAGTATGAGTCGTGGCGGGAGATGTACCTGCGGCTTCAGGATGCCCGGGAGCAGCGGCTGCGAGTCCTAACAAAGAACATCCGATCTGCACATGCCAATAAGCCCAAAGGTAAAGGAAGGGGCAGCTGGGGATGAGCCGGCAGGTGGGTACTGTGGTTGGCATTAGGGTATTGGTGGGCTGGGCTGCTGTAGGGCCACCAGGCCCCTAAATGTTTCTCATCTTTGTGGGTGGGCCTTTCTTTTGCCACAGCCAGTGTTTGCCTACAGTGGAATTGTCAGCATTGATAATTTTCTAGTATGGGGGCTTTTAAGGTACATATAGGGTTTGTTTGTTTTTGTTTTGAGGTAGGGTCTCACTATGTAGTGCAGGCTGGCCTCGAATTCATGGTGACCATCCTACCTCAGTCTGCCAGTGATGGGATTACAGGCATGTACCCCCATGCCCATCCCACTGATAGGTTATTAAGCATCTTTGCTTAAGAAGGCAGACTTTAAAAATTTTTATTTTTATTCTTACTTTGTAGTACATGATTGCATTTATCATGGGAAGTTGATACATCTACATAATGCATCCATTCTTTGCATGTCTCCTTCCCCCTCCCTGTCCCACTTTTTATCGGATGGTAAGAAGGCAGATACTAATCTCTGTGTGTCCACAGGCCGACAAGCAAAGATGGCCTTTGTCAACTCTGTGGCCAAGCCACCTCGTGATGTTCGGCGGAGACAGGAGAAGTTTGGAACAGGAGGAATAGCGGTCCATGAGAAAGTCAAGTAAGATACCTGCTCCTGCCTGACCTTTGTCTGCTCAGGGAAGAGAGCTCCAAAACTGAGAGGGAGCTGGAGGGACAGGAAGTGACCATTTTGTATAGTGAAAGCAGGCAATGGGGAGCGTGAGTTCTGGAGCCCAACCTTGACCAGCGCAGCTCGTACCTCCTTGAGCCTCAGCTTGGGGCTGTGTGTGAGTCATGGTCCCTGCCTCTGTGGTTGGCATCAGTGTCGGTTCTGTAGAGAACACGTCTGGCTTGTGGAAGTCTTTCCTTACACCTTCCCTTCTCCCATTTAAACAAAAACCAAATCTCTGGGATGACTAGATTCTTCTAAGCCACCTAAGTGTTCTCAGGTTTTTGTTTTTGTGGTTGAACCCAGGGCCTAGCGCATGCTAGACAAGCCCCCTACCACTGAGCCACACCCACAGCCCAATACCTGAATGCTTTTGAAGTGCAGACTGACAGCAGAACCGAAAAGGTGAGCTCAGACCACTGTTCACTCAAAAGGGTGACACAGTTGAGCCACCACTAGCACCCAGGTCCACGGCGGAGCCACAGTGAGTCATCCTGCAGCAGGCAGCTTTAGGCTGTGGGTGAAGAGGGCAGACTCCTCCCACTCATGGCTAAGCAGCTTTGCTCTGTTGTAGGATTAAGCCAGCCCCGTACACCACAGGAAGCAGCCACGTTCCTGCCAGCAGTAACAGCTTTAATTCCAGCCTGGAGGAGCCGGCCTACGATGGCCCCAGTACCAGCAGTGCCCACTTGGCACCAGTGGTCAACAGCACTGTTTGCTATGATCCTAGGAAACCGGCTGTGAAGAGTGAGTAACCTGGGTTCCTGCTCAGATATTTGGAACTAGCTTTTGAACCCCCTTTGAATGTCATTACCACTGCATTGCATTTTGTGTATTGGATGTAGCATCTGTAGTATGCCTGGCACCAGCTCCTCTGAAGATCAGCCTGTCCCAGTGTGTCCACGCTACACACGGGCATCTTTTAAGTGATGATCATAACAAGCATTCATTTTGGCACTTTGATTTTTCACCTACATGTAAAAATGTTTCTCCAGGCAATAAGAAGAGCCTTATAGCTAAATGATAAAGTCAGTCTTCCTCAGGCCTTATGACCTTATAATCTTGGCTTCTAAATAGTTTTGCTATCTGTTTGGGTCTGTTTTGTATTTTATTAACTTTTATTAGCGTAGACTGGCTTCGGGACCCTAAGGGATGTCTAGCTTGAGAAACACATTATTGCACAGCTGCTGCACATCCCGTGCGGTGGGGGTTCCTAGATAGTCAGCTGCACTCCAGTGAACCAGGCAAGAGGCAAGCTGGCCCTCTTTAGGCAGGGTTTGCATAGCTCATTGTGGATCGGTTGCTACCCTTGGCAGAGTTGGGGAGGGGGTGCTGTGGACTGGTGTGGGTGTTTGTGAGGCAGAGTTAAATTGTGATGAGATTAGCCTCCAGAGTCAGCAGGCACTGAGCTCCAGGCCTACTGTTCGCAGTGCACCCGTGGGCACATGGGCTAGTCTGCCTGAGCTGTGGCACAGGGGGCTGGAATCAGGCCTGGTGATGGTCCCTAACAGGGCCTCAGCAAGTGTCTACTGAGTGCTGTTGCTGTTACTGTTACTGCAGCGTGATGTCCATTGGCCTCACACACAGCCAAAAGCAGCAAGGCTTTGGTTGTTAACCACTGTGGGTGTGTCTGAGCTTCTCCCATCTAAAACGACTGCTGCGTTTCTCTTCGCAGAAATTGCCCCGATGATGGCCAAGACGATTAAAGCCTTCAAGAATAGATTCTCCAGGCGATAAACGGAGGACTTGCCTTGGAGTTGGAATTTGGGATACAGGAATACAGGGACACTGGGGCCTGGGGAGTGAGCCTTCCAGAGGAGGCCAGAATCTTTTGCTTTCTGCAACCTTTTGGGCTCTGAGTCCTGCACATGTGCAGGTGTTGGCCCTGTGTGCCACAGCCCCGCGCCCTGCCTGGAGCACACTTCAGAATTCTGAAGACGATGTGAAACCTCAGTCTCACTGAGGATTTTAAGGTCAATTATACTTTTGTTGCTAATTAGAATCTTTGTAAACTATAAGACATAGTTTTAATTAATAAATATTGCCCCCAGATTGTATTTATATTCCCCCTGCCCCGGGGTTTTGCAGGGTGGGGTTGTTGTTGCGTCCTTTACCACACGTTTAGCCTTTCCTTTTCCGGGTCCTTTACTGAAGTTAGACGAAAGCCATTCCCATCCCAGGTTGCTCTCAAGAGTGGACTCTGGTCCAGAGGGAGGACTGGGCAGCCCTGCAGCCCACGCGGTGCTCATGGGGCTAGGAGTGAGTGTCCAGCCCGTCCTCAGGGGTAGCCTGGAATGGAGACAGCAGTGTTTGGGGGCTCATTGCCCTGAGCCCCTTCTCAAGTGTTGCTCCAAGTTCTATACAGGTGCCTCTTTCTACCCACTCAGTTGTATTTATTAAGGGAGACTCTTTGTAAAGTCTAGAGTCCTTCCGCCATCTTCTTTGTAAGTCTCTGTTTTCTTTATTTTAAATAAGGATTACTAGAGGACACAACCTTGAGATATTAATTTGCACAGAATCAGCAATTTTATAATTTCCAGTTTCTGATTCAAATTTTAGGTGATCTTCTTCCAACTCCTTGCACCCCAAGCACAAGAAAAACAAAACAAATCCCACAGACATGGCAGGGTTTTCCATAAAGCCTTGAACATGGCTTTGGAGTTGAAAGCCCAGCACTTTAATCTTGTTCCCTATGAATTGCCACTAGAAGTGAATGGCTTTCAAGGTTGCAGTGCTCTGTTGGAAATTGCTTTTGTTTTTGCCTGTTCTTTGAAAGGTAAGATCACGTGACTAGAAGAGCACAACAGTTTGCTGTGTCTGGCAGAGAACTGTGCAGCTCAAGCCCTCTATGCTTAAGGCAGCACTGGAGGAAGCAGCCCCCCAGGAAACTGAGCTGTTGCGTCGGGTTGGGGGAGCCGCAGGGGCATCCATGGAGTCTGGGAGAGAAGGCTCTTGCTTTCCGCTTGACACAGAGGCAAGATCAGAAGTAGCAGAGCAGTGTCCACTCCTTCCTGGCTGTTGAAGAGCACAGACCTAGTAGGAACTACTTGGTGGTGACCCAGGTGGACACAGGTGCTAGGAATCTGAGATACGCATCTGTAGAAGCCTGTAGAGTAGACTCGAGGGCATAGATGGCTGGTATGATGACAGCCTGCTGAACTTGGCCAGGAGTCCCCTCCACAAGCTCCCGCGAGGCCTCAAATTTGGAGCCCACCATTTCCACAGTCCTGGAGCCCTTAGCCTGGCTGACCTTGGAGATTTCAGGGCACTGCAGGCTCTGCATTCCTCAGTGTGCGTTGCTGTGCAGGGTGCCTGTTGCAGTGGGACACAGGTATTGCTGTGTTTGAATTTGCTGTATTTCTGAATTGGGTAAAGCAAGCTTTCTCTTGATGTGGCCTGTTTTACCCCTATCCTGTAGCCCAGTCCTGAGATCTAATATTAGAAAGCCTCTTACCTGAAACTAAATGAACATTTGGATCAGGCGCCGGGCATCTACTGCCTGGAATAGCTTCCTCTGGGTGTCTGTCACCTTGAATTTGTCTCCCAGCTATGTCTCTGATTCTTTGCCATTGAACCAGTTTTTCCTATTTCAGGTTCAGTTGTGTATGACTTAAATCCCCTTACTAGGAGTCTTTAAGTGGGAAAAGAAAAGACACAAATTTGACCATCCCAACGTCAGTATCCACTTTCGGTACATAAAAGATTTCTGAAGAACACTGTTGGCCTAGAGCCGACTCTTCCCGTCTCCCTCCGTGTCTGTGCCAGGGCTGTGGCTTGGTGAGAAGTGGGGGCTGAGCGCCGAGTTTTGACAGCGCCTCACCAGAGCAGCGCGGGCTGCGCAGAGCCTCCGTCTCAGGCGCGCAGCCTCGTGCAGTCTTCGTACTACACTACACGCGGAGCACCAAATTACAGATCAGCCCGTCGTGACCCTTGGTGTGGCGAACATGTTCTTGGGGCTTTTCTTTCTTGGAGGCGGGAGGGGAAGGAGCAAGGCGGTGTCCTGCTCTTCATTTGTATTTTGGTCCCAAAATGTAAATACAATTTTCTATGTTACTTTTTTGTGGTAACTACCAAGATGAATATTTTAATTAGATAAGTTATGCAAAAACAAAAATCCCATGTCTAAATAAAAAACTAAAAAACTCCCCCATCTGTATCTTCTTTTTTGTGTCAGAGAACAGAGTTGGTCACAAGATAACCTGCTTTGTGGGCTGAGGCAGAGAGCCTAATCCGGGGCTGGGCCTTGAAGGATGTTGGGTTTCTGTTAGCACAGCAGGACTTGGGGCATTTCAGGGGTAGAGAACCCCAAAACAGGACTCAGCTGTAAGATCACTTGCTGTGGACAGACACTGTCCCTTGGGATATTCTGAAGCCTGTGGGTGACCCAGAGCCCCGATGGGGCAGTAAGAACCGCAGCTCAAAGATGAAACCACATAGCCAAGCCACGTACCTCCTCTGTGGCTTGTGATGTCAGGGTTTCTGCCTCCCTAGTTTCATCTTGCCAGGGTGAAGGGCCCAGGTAGGTCCCTCTGTCATCACTGTGCCCCGGTAGGACTGTAAAGAATGTAAAATGTGTTAAGCTGGGGATTTAGCTCAGCAGCACAAGTGCCTGCCTGGCAAGTGTGAGGTCGTGAGTTTGATTCCCGGTAACAACAACAACAAAAAATCGGAAGAAAAGTGTCAGCACATAGTGTTAACCCTGGGTGAGCTGCAGGAGCTTCAGTGTTTGCAGTTGAGCCAAGACCTGGGCTTGAAACCCTGCATATGTCAAGTGCATTGGACCTGACCTCCAACTTGGATGTTACAACCACGGACAACTATCTCGCGGACAATTCTCCCTTGTCTCCTAAAGAACAGTCTTCATATATATGGTCTGGACTTGGTTTCGTTTTTTTTTTTTTTTTGGTGGTGGTACTAGTAGTTGACTTCCACAACCTTTTTTTTTTTTTTTTTTTGCGGCACCAGGGATTGAACTCACAACCTCATGCTTAAGTCACTGAGGCAAACTCCCAGCCCTGGTTTTTTGAGGCAGGGTCACACTGTGTAGCTCAGGCCGGCCTTGCGCTCATGCTGTAGCCCAAGCTGGCCTCGAACTCACAATGCTCCTCCTACCTCAGCCTCCCGAGTGCTGGGATTAAAGGTGTGCACCACCACGCCCAGCTCTACAGCCTGTTTTTATTTATTTATTTATTTTTTTAAAGACAGTCTCAGTTGCCCAGGCTGGCCTTAAAAATAGGATCCTTCTGTCTTAGTTTCCAGAGCTTCTGGGATTATAGGCATGTTCCACCATGCCGGACAGTTTTTACAGTTCTTTACTAAACGATCTAGTTCTCACTTAGAAAAATTGCTATGCATCAAAGTTAATTGTAGAACACAGTCGCTGATGGATAATTGTACCTGGGTTTTGTTTATTTGTAGACAGGGTCTCACTGTAGTTCAGGCTGATCTTGAACTCATGTAGCCTAGGCTGACTTCAAACTCATGGTCATTCTCCTGCTTCAGCCTCCAAGGGCTAGGACTACAGGTATGTACCACCATGCATGGTGTTGTATCTGGAGTTTAAAAATTAGTCCTTTGTTCTTTATTCATTAATTCAAGACTTGCTAAGGCATAACCTGTATTGGACCCAGAAAAATGCAATTGGATCTGGCACTTGAATCTGGGGGCGCTAACTTGCCCGCCCCCCTACTAGTTACATATCGACTAGTTCCCAGTCAGCATTCTGTCTTGGTTACACTGTCTCAGTTATCACAAAGATCCTATGAGGCAGGCAATGATGGCCCCATTGAAAACATGAGCAAACTGAAGCAGACGGAGATGAAGAGATTAAGGTCACACAGTGAGTGGGAGTGCTATGTGTTGGCCTGACTCCAAAGCAATGCCCTCATCCCGATGACCATCCTAAATACATATAAGGTGGTACACAGCGCTTGGCAGTGGTACCACCTTATGTTCCAGGAGGTGTGATGAGTACCAAATAGGACAAGTCCCCTACAAACTGTTTAGGATGGAAAGGGCTGCAAAGCCAGGTGTGGTGGTTCATGCCTGTAATCCTAGCATTCAGGAGACTGAGGCAGGAGAATCACTGAATTTCAGGCCAGCCTGGACTACACAGTGACACCTCGTCTCAAAAAAAAAAAAAAAGTCACAAGAGTCACAAGGCTGTAAATAAGTTCTAGCTTGCCCAGTGAGTACCAACTGATGATTACTGGGATAAAAAGTTTTGCATCAGAATGCATTGAGTACCAAATTTGATGAGTTTCAAAGCAGTCAGTACCAGGGTGTGACTACCCAGTTAGGCTTCAGAAGCAGAGTCAACCTTTAATGCAAAACTGCCTTGGTCAAGGCCACTGTCACTGCTGAAAACAGCTTCCCCTGTCCGCCGGGTGTAACTGATGCCTGGCAGCATCATGAACCTGATAAAAGATTGATCACCTTGACAAATGCCCTCATCACAGCGTTTCTCATTGCCTTGAGTCTCCCTGGTTATTTGATTTTTGACTGGATGAAGAAATATATAATGTGACTGTCTTCAGAGGCTCCTCTGTGTTTGTGTGCACGTCTGTGTGTGTGTGTGTGTGTGTGTGTGTGTGTTACTAGAGACAACCCACCAGGGCTTCACTCTGGGCTATATCACCAGTCCATTCTCCCGTTTCAAAAAAATGTTTTTGTTTTTTTGAGACAGAGTCTCGCTATGTAGTGCAGGCTGAACTCATTTATGTAGCCCACACTGGCGTCAAACTGGTGGCAATCCTCCTACCTCAGTCTCCCAAATGTCAAAAAATTTTTTAAAAGGGCTAGGGACATAGCTCACTGCAAATACTCTGGGTTCAATGGCTGGTACTGCTAAAAAAAAAAAAAAAAAAAAAAAAATTTAAAGAGAAAGAAAAAAAATAAAATTTCAAAACAAGATAATTAGAGGGTAACAATGGTTAATATATTGTATATTGTTATCTTTAAATTAGTTACTCAGAGAACATGATATCAGCATTTAACTGTCCAAACAATATTAGCACAAACCTTTCTTTTCAATGAACTAAAAGAAAGTAGTAGTATGACTATCTTAACTCACAGCCTCATGCCTGCCAGACAGGCGCTTAAGCCACTGAGCCAAACTCCAGCCCTAGTTTTTTGAGGCAGGGTTGCACTATGTAGCTCAGGCCTGCCTTGCGCTCATGTTGTAGCCCAAGCTGGCCTCAAACTAACAACGCTCCACCTACCTCAGCCTCCCGAGTACTGGGATTAAAGGCGTGCGCCTATTATATAATAGTTAATATAGTATGACTATCTTAACTATTATATAATTCTATAACTAGTATGACTATCTTATTATATAATTCCATAACTAGTATGACTATCTTAACTATTATATAATTCTACTTCTCATACTAGGGAGACAATACAATGTTTACACATGTGCGTCTGATTTATTTCACTTATAAGTATGGTCTCTAGTTGTATCCATCTACCTATAAAAGCCTCAAGTTTATCCTTCTTTATGGTTGAACAGTACTCCATTATATAAAAATACCACATTTTTCCAAAAAACTTTTTTTAATAGTTACATCTGTGTTTCTTAAGCATGCTTTCTGGGCCTGGAATACCAGAGTATACATTTAAAAAAACCCAAGTATTATGGACTGAATGTTTTACGCACTCCACATTTTTTTTTTTCAGTACTGGGGATTGAACTCACATGCTTCAACTAAGCCATATCCTTTTTATTTTATTTTGAGACAAGGTCTTGCTAAATTACCCAGGCTGGGCTTGAACTTGTGATCTTTCATACCTGGCTCTTTCCCTCAATGCTTATGTTGAGATTTGAAGCCCAGTGTGATGGTATCAGGAGGTAATTTGGTCCTGATAAGAAGGCAAGCTCGAGGTTGCTCTCACGCTCTGCTCTCCACAGCGCAAGGGCATGACAAGAAGACGGCCATCACCAGAGATGCTGGGGCCTTGACCTTGGACTTGCAGCTCTGGAACCTTGGGAAATGAGTGTTTGTTGAAGTCTCTGGTCCATGCTAATCTGTGGTAGCCACCTGAAGGAAGACACCAAGCAATTCTTAAAATACACACAGAAGTCTGACAATGGCCAGGGGCAATGGTATGCTCCTGTAGTTCTGGCTACTCGGGAAACTGAGGCAGGAGGATCACTTGAGCCCCAGCATTTAAGGTCAGCCTGGGTAACATAGTAAAACTCTTGAAAACAGAAACAAAAAACATTGTTCTCAGGAGTCCAAGGAATAAAAAAAATGGATACTGGCTCTTGCCAACTGGACCATGGGTCAGGGCTATGAAGCATTCCTGTGTATTTACACACTTGTGCGGTTCCCCATTCTGTGTCACTGAATATGACACACATGACATCTGTCTTCATGAAGCTATCATCTAATAGGGAAGACAATGAACTGCATAAATAATTGTTTAAAATACAATTTTCAAGTCAGGCACGGTGGTTCACACCTGTAATTCCAGCACTGGGGAGGCTGAGGCAGAAAGATCACTGTGAGTTCAAGGCCAGCCTGGTCTACATAGTGAGTTCCTGTCTCAAAAATCCAAAAAACAAAAAACAAAACAAAACAAAACAAAAAGCTAACCAAGGGCTGGGAGTTTGGCTCAGTGGCTTAAGCGCCTGTCTGGCAGGCGCAAGGTTGTGAGTTCAATCCCCGGTGCTGCAAAAAAAAAAAAAAAAAAAGCTAACCAAAACAAAATTAAAAGAAAGGTCACAAGCTAAGAACTACTTTGAAATCAGTGAGTCCTTCCTGATAACTGGGATCTTAGCCTGAACCGTTAGTGCAGCATTTCCATCTTTGGAACAGATATTGTTTTTGGTCTCCACTGTAGGCCCCAACAACCACTAAAATGCAGACTCTGCCTAGTTTCTTCTTACCTCAGGGGTTTGGCAGGACACATGGGCAATGGAAACAGAAGGAAAACAATAGCAATGGACATAGCCTGATCGTTCCTGGGTACAGGACAGGGCCCAATAGTGCCACATTTTTCTCACATTTTAAAGAAAAGGTAGGAATCTAGCCTTCTATGTCAATTTTCCTAGTTTTTAAAACCCTGTGTCACAACTATATGAAAGATACCAGAAAACCTATACGAAGTTGACAATTTTCTAGAAAATACAACTTCCCAGAATTGATCCCTACAGGACTAGCAAGTGTAAACAGATTAAGTAGAGCCTCCCTCTAAGAAAGCTCTAGGCTTGGGGTGGTCTCAGGGAATTTCTTTCCACTTTCACAGACCAGGCAATCTCGATGCCACCTATCATCTCGAAGCAAAGAAAGGAAAACACTATGAAAGCCCCCGTGACGGTGACACTGCAACTGCATAAACTATACACCAATCTGACTTAGAAATATCCATGTGATTATTTTTCATATTAGCAGAATCTCACAGCACATTAAAACAAGCCAAAAATTTAGGTGTGATGGTAGCGCACATCTGTAATCTTGGCACTCTGGGAGACTGAGGCAGGAAGATTATAAATTTGAGCCCAGCCTGGGCAACTTAGTGAAACCCTGTTTCAAAATGTAAAAACAAAGAACAGAGCCGGGCGTGGTGGCGCACGCCTTTAATCCCAGCACTTGGGAGGCTGAGGTAGGAGGAGCATTGTGAGTTCGAGGCCCACTTGGGCTACAACGAGAGCAAGGCTGGCCTGAGCTACATAGTGCAACCCTGCCTCAAAAAAACTAGGACCGGGAGTTTGGCTCAGTGGCACCAATCCCCGGTGCAACAACAACAACAAAAAAATAAAATAAAATAAAAACAAAGAACATTAAACAAACAAACAAACAAGAAACACATTATGGCCATGTAGTAGACTGACAACTAGGTGACCAACTTGTAACCCCCAGCTGAACTGAATCAGCATGGTGCTCGGTCTGGAAGGCCCACCTGAGGATTGTTGCCAACAACACGAGAAGAACTGGAGAGAAGTAGTGTTGTTGGATCTCCTGTTGCCGTTGGTTCTCCTGGAGGAGCTTGTTAAGCTTCTCTGTTTCTTTTTTTGTTTGTTTGTTTGTTTTGCAGCACCGGGGATTGAACTCTCGACCTCGTGCCTGTCAGACAGGCGCTTAAGCCACTGAGCCAAACTCTGGGCCCTAGTTTTTTTGAGGCAGGGTCGCACTATGTAGCTAAGCTTCTGTCTTGATACAAACTTGGCTGTCCTCATTGTCAGAGGAGTTTGAGACCTTGTTGTCACTGAGGATGGCTGTGGTACTTTTTTGGGGAGACCCAGTCCTTATTTTGAGCATTGCTTCCCTCAGCCTGCTGGCACAGGTCCTTCATCCTGCTGGCGCAGACTTTCTGGCTTCCACCACTGACCTTCAGGCCTTCCCAGCACAGATCCGGTGCAGACTTGCATGAGTCACTGTCATGGGCTGTAACCCTCTAGTTGGACTTGTGAGGGACATTGCCATGGGCTCTAGGTCTTCAGCCGGACTCATGCGGGATATGGCCATGGGATCTAGGCCCTCAGTTGGATTCTTTGGGTCTCTAGTGTGTGGATAGATTTCCTGCACTTTTTTGTGTTTGACTCTTTAGGTGACTATCATAAAATAATCCTATAAATTATGTGTCCTGTGTTAAATTGTTTCCCTTGCAAGCCCTGACTTCAACAGGCCAGCATCTTTGATGGTTCACAGTGTGGAGACACTGTTAAGTGGAACGTGCCTCCCACTAACTTTGTTAAGACAGTGGCACATTACCCACCAGACGTGAACAGAGGAAAAACAAATAAATCATAACCAAATGGGGTTTATTTAGAACTGGCAAGACAATCAGACTCTGTTAGCACAGGTGAGAGCAGTTGTTCTCAATAAGACATGACTGTGTCCCTAAATGGGCACCTGGAAAGGCCACTGGTATGGGGGTGCTGCAGTATATAGTGGGCAGAGGCCAGGAATGTTCACAAACCTTCATAAACAATGCATAGGACAGCCCTCCATCAAACAGAATGTAAATAGTCCCTGGGTTGAGAACCCCGGGCTTGGTTAGACTGTAGTAACAAGGCCCAAGAACCAGGGGGCGTGGAACAAAACGGTTCCCTACACGTGCACTGTTGGTTTGACATACATCTCATTTGTGTCATCCTCAAGCAGAGGTGCAGGCTAAAGGCGGCGTCATCTCTATGCTGTAGATCTCCAGGCATTGCTGGGCTGCAGCTCAGTGGTGGAATGCTCACCTAGCATGTGCAAGGCCCTGGATTGCACCTCAAAAAACAACAAAAAACAAAACAAAACAAAAATCCAGGCTAGTTGAGAATATTGCCCCTGCCCAGAAGTGCCACCTAGCATACCTGTAGGCCACACCTAAAATCAAGGGGCAAGGAAAGATAATCCACTCATGTGCCTGGACACAGAGAACCAGAAATATATGCTCATAGCAGCAAACTCCAAAGGCAAAACTGCAGCCTGGGTCTAGGTAACCCACAAAGCCAGCAAAGGGCACAGTCTCCACAGAGTCAGAGTCTCTTTCATTTTTTTAACTTTGTAGTGTTGGAGATTAAACCCAAGGCCTTGTGCATGCTAGGCAAGTGCTCTACCACTGAGCTACAGCCTCAGCCCAGTCAACCTCACTCTCAGTTTCTTCCTGTAAAAGTGAGACATCCCTAACCTTGCAGCATGACCCCATAGCAGTTTGATGAGTTAAAGTACACAGATTGCTTACAGTAGTGCCTCGCATGTAGGAAGAGCTACAGGCATTATCAGGGATGCCTGTAATCTCAGCACTCAGGAGGCTGAGGCAGGAGGATTGCTGCAAGTGTGAGGTTAGCCTGGGCTACACAGTGCATTCAAGGCCAGTTTGCACTAAATAGTGAGACCCTGTCTCAAAAAACAAACAAACAAACAAACCTGAAGCTCTGAGGACAACATGTCCAAGGTAACACAGCTGTTAAGCATGCCATAGTGGTTCTGGTTCAGGTCTCAGCCTGGCACATGATGAGTAATAAATGGTGCTGACATTTGCAAGAAGTTCAGGATGGTTAAAAACACAGACCCTGGGAGCCAAATGGTCAGGGTTAAAGTCAGCTTTACTGCTAACTGCTTGTGTGCTTCTGGGCAGGTTCCTTAGCTTCTCTGTGTCCCAGTTTTCTCATCTATAAAATGAGGTAGTGCCTTTTGTGGTTACCTGTTTTCATTACTTATACCCTCAGTTTGCATTCAAAGAGGCATTCAAAAGTACCAAAACTGGTAAACAGTTCCTTTGCCCCAGGAAAACTGAGATAGAAGAGAGGGAAGGATGAACACAAATTAGGCAGTGTGGGAGCCATGAAAATGTTTAGAGGAGCCAGAAATGGCCAAAAGAAAACAACTTACCTGCCCCCCAAATAGTCCTAAGTTCAGTGAGAATTCCCATCTGTGCTCAGACTTTCCTGCAATATAGGGAACAGTAAAGAGTGGCGCACGGCATTACTCCCAGTCACAGCTGAGCCACCCTGCACCCTGGCCGGTTTCTTCCAAACTGAGCCCCTTTAGCAACCGCAGTTTCCTATCCGACCAGACAGGGGCGCCGCTCTGACAGTCCTGCTCTTGGCAATAGCGAAAGTAGCAGGTTTTTCCTATGATCAGAGGTTGTGGCAAATACATTTCATGTGTTGTCTCATACTTTGATCACAACAAAGCTGTCAAGTAGGAACTTTTATTATTCCTATTTTATAGAAGATGAATCTGAGGCCTAGAGGAACTGAGCAACTGGCCAAGCAGTCATATGTAATATAAGGGGACAGGCTAGGGCTCAGGTAGAGGCAGACTTAACAAATTACAGTGAATGAATGGTTAAATACAATATGGTCTATTTGGTGACTTTGATAAATAACCCTTCACAAGGACCTGGAAGAGAATGCTTCCGTTTCTGGGCCTCAGAACTCTGCATGAGGAGGTGGTAGAAGAGAACAGGTCCCTTTCTCTTCAGCTTCCTAAATATGGGTGCCTCACTGGGGGCCTTGTGTACATATTTGCTCCTTACCTGTGTGCTCACATTCTGTTCTAGAGGCTCCACACTGAAAGGGTCTAGCAGGCATCTTGCCTGATAATTGACAAAGAAGCCACAACATTTCACATTCTCACACTTCAGAATGTCAGGGACCAAGAGATCTTGGTATGGTGGTGGGACTACTATAATCAGGAATCATCTAGGCATGGTGGCACACACCTGAAACTCCAGCACTGGGGAGGCCGAAGCAGAAGGATTTCTGAGTTTGAGGCCAGCCTGGGCTATAGAAGGAGTTCAAGGCCAGTCTGAACTACATAGTGAGATCCTGTCTCAAAAAACAACAGGCCAGTGGTGGCGGCATGTGCCTATAATTCCAGCACTTGGGAGGCTGGTACAGGAGGATCACTGGGAGTTTGAGACCAGCCTGGGCAATCTAGTGAGTTTAAGTTTAGCCTGGACTACAGAGTGAGACCCTGTCTCAAAAAAACAAACAAAAACAAAACAAAAAGAGCTATTTTTTTTTCAGTGCTAGAGATGGAACCCAGGGCCTCATGCGTGCTGACCCCGTCATAGAAAAAGAATACTACAGAGCGACCTTATGAATGGTGCGTTCCCCCTCAGTTCTTCTAGTTCACAGATTACAAGTTTAGGGAGAGCCAGGATTAACCCAGTCTGAAGCGATCCTGCTCCCTGGAGCAAGAATACTTGAGTGAAAAAGGGAAGAGGAGGTTCCTGGATGTATATCATAATTTCTTGAGACACCCTTGACCAAAGACTCAGATTTCTAAATAAAAATTTAAGGCAGAATCAGAAGGCAGTAAAGACAGAGCATCTCAGTTATTGGAGGTTCCTGAAGCGGAGGAAAATGACAAAGGCCCAGGAATCACTGACACTGGAGGATGTGGCTTTGAGGTTCACCTGGCGGGAGTGGCAGCTCCTGGCCCCTGCTCAAAAGGACCTGTGCCAGGATGTGATGCTGGGGAACCACAGCAGCCTGGCATCAGTGGTGTTTCAAGCCAGCAGGCCAGATGCCTTCTCTGCACTGGCACAAGGAGAGCCCCTGTGGACATTACAAGATGAAATCCACAGTCAGATCCATCCGGAAATTGAGAAAGCTGAAGATTATCTGCAGCAGCAACTGCAAAACCAAAAAAGCCAAAGAGGATGGAACATTGTTATGAATAGAATGCACTTGGAAATGTTCAGAGGTGTAAATGTCATTTTCCTTTAAGGCAAAATCATGATACATTTGATCTATATGGAAAAACTTTGAAACCATATTTAGGTTTATCCAACTAGAGCAGAAAATATACTATAAAAGAGCTTTCTGAGTTAAATGTAGACAGGAGATCCTTTCTCTATGATACTCATGAGCAAACTCATACTAAAATCAAACCCCATGAAAATAGAAAACCTATCAGCACCGATTCACAATTCCTTAAAGACCAGCAAATATACAACATACAGAAAGCCCACAAATGTGCTAAGTGTGGGGAAGGTTTCCTCAAGAAGCCTCAGCTCACTGAACACAAGAAAATTCAGTTAGGAAAAAAAATCTCATGAATGTAGTATCTGTGGGAAAACATTCTACAAGAAGTTCAACCTCACTAAGCAGCTGAGTGTTCACAAGAGAGAGAAACCCCAGGAATGTGGTAAGTGTGGAAAAAGCTTTCTTCAGGAAATCTCAGCTTACTAAGCATCAGAAGACACATACAGGAAATAATCCCTGTTTTGGATACTTTTCTCTCATTGCTGAGACAAAATACCCGACACCCAAAATTAAGGAAGGGAAGGTTTATTTTAGCTCATAGTTTGTGGAGGTTTCAATCCATAACCAGCTGGCTCTAAGGCAGGGTGGCATGGCACAGGGGCAATAATTCACAGCAGGCAGAAGATAGCAAAAACAGCAAGAGCAAGCCGGGCGTGGTGGCGCACGCCTTTAATCCCAGCACTCGGGAGGCTGAGGTAGGTGGAGCTTTGTGAGTTCGAGGCCGGCTTGGGCTACAACGCGAGCGTAAGGCCGGCCTGAGCTACATAGTGCGACCCTGTCTCAAAAAGCCAGGGCCGGGACTTTGGCTCAGTGCCTTAAGCGCCTGCCCTGGCAGGTGCGAGGTTGTGAGTTCAATCCCCGGGGCCGCAAAAAAAAAAAAAAAAAAAAAAAAAAACAGCAAGAGCAAATAAATAAACAAATAAAAATTTTTAAAAATGGAGGAGCGAGAGAAAACTCTTTCTGTCCCTTATATTGTATGCATGCTACCCACCCTAGGACACTCACACCCATAACCCCAGTATTTGACCATAAGTCAATCACAAACTCTAGAAGCCTACTCCCATGACTGCATGAGGCTTTGGGAGGACATCTAGACACACCATAACATTCTGCCCCTGGCTCCCCAAAGACATGCACATCCTTTATACAAAAGATATTTAGTGCATCTCCAAGTTGCCAAAATTCTAATAGCTTCGGTATTGCTAAAAAGTCCAAGTCCCACCAGGTGTGGGGGTGCACTCCTGTAATCCCAGCACTTGGAAGGCTGAGGCAGGAGGATTGTTGCAAGTTCAAGACTAGCCTGGGCTACAAAGTGAGCCCAAGGCCGGTCTGAATTGCATAGTGAGACCCTGTCTCAAAAAGACAAAAACAAACAAACAAACAAACAAAAAAGTCAAAGTCCCAAGTCTCTTCCAAGATATAAGGCAAACTCTTAGCTGCAAGCCCCTGTACAAATGAAAAGAAAGTTAAACACTTCCAACATTCAATGGCATAAGATAAATATTACCATTCTAAAAGGTACAAGTGGGGATACAAAGGAATGGGACCAAAGCAAGTCCAAAATCCAGCAGGGAAAACATTTGGTCCTGTAGTTCCATGTGGAACATCCAAAGCAATCTGTGCTAAGTTGTGAGCTCTAAAGGGTTTGTGTGGCTCTGTCCTTAAGGCAGTGCTAGTGGTTGTAGCTCCCAGTTTTTCTCTTGGACTGCTGTTTTGCTCCCTCCTTGCAGGTTTCTTCAGATGATCCACATTCCTAGCTTCTCCAAACTTCTGGGGTCTCCACTGTACCTTTGGTTTCATACTCACAGCTTCACATATTATCTTCTCAGTAGCTCACTGCCTGGGCTCCCAGGCCCTCTTCTGAAATTGGGGTGGAAGCCTTTTTAACCCTAGAACTCTTGCATTTTGCATACAACTAAAACCAGCACCATATGAATGATGCTAACGTCTGCTGCCAGCTGGAGCAGTAGCCAGGCTTCCCTCTCTCCTGGCTACAAAGGTTCAGTACCTGAATCACTAAGTACTCTGAACTTGATTCCAAGGAACAAATTTTCTATACTGCTGTCATTCTGGAACATGGTGCCCTGCAGTTTTTTTCCTCAAAGCAGTCTTTCATTTTTGCAGTTTTGAGGCTGCAAAAGGTAGAGACATGCTGCTTCTTGTGATGCCCTCAGACCATTTTTTCTATTTCCTCATTTTTCTATTTCCTCCTCCTCAGCAATTGAGATCTTCTCAGCTCTATCTTTGCAGCACACAGCTTTACTGGAGCTTCCTTTCTTGCCAAACTCACAACATTTTAAAGCATCCTGCTGGGCTCTTTGCTCTTGATTCTCAACACAGATCTGGCTAAAAGCCCCCAATAATAGCTATCCCACAGCCTCAACATTCAATTGCCTTGAAATTTTTTCTGCCAGATTAGTCTGCTGCCCTTAAGTTAAGTCTCAGGCAAAACTCTAGACAGGAGCAAAATGTAGATGAACTTTCTGCCAAGCCATAACATACATCATCTGGAGTCCAACAACCAATGCAGTCCTTCTTCCTAGCAGAAACCTCCTGGGCCTGATCTTTACTGGCAGGATTTCTATCAGCCTTCTGACCTTTGACCAGAATTTCCCATACAGAACATCCCAAGGCATTCCAGCTCTACTCTTTCAGGCATCATCTCTGAACCTTTCCAAACTCTTCCCACAAGCCATTCCCAAAGGCTTTTGAACCACATGGTCAGGTATAGTCACAGCAATGACCCCACTTCTCTGGTACCAAATTTGCTATAGTCAGGGTTCATAAGGGAACTAATTTAACACAGGAAGACACACAATTTATAGGATTATTTTGTAACAGTCACTCAAAGAGTCATATATAAAAGAGTGCAGGATAGCCGGGTGTGGTGGCGCACACCTTTAATCCCAGCACTCAGGAGGCTGAGGTAGGAGGAGCGTTGTGAGTTCGAGGCCGGCTTGGACTACAACGTGAGCGCAAGGCTGGCCTGAGCTACACAGTGTGACCCTGCCTCAAAAACCAGGGCCGGGAGTTTGGCTCATTGACTTAAGTGCCTGTCTGACAGGTGCAAGGTTGTGAGTTCAATCCCTGGTGCCGCAAAAAAAAAAAAAAAAAAAGAGTACAGGAAATCTGTCCACACACTAGAGACCTAAAGAATTCAACTGAGGGCTTGGATCCCATGGCAATGTCCTTCATGAGTCCAGCTGGAAGCCTAAAGTGCACAACAATGTCTCATGCAAGTCTGGATCAAGGATCTGCACTTGGAAAGCCCAAAGGCCAGTGGTGGAAGCTAGAAAGTCTGTGCCACTGGGATGAGGGCTCTGTGCCAACAGGCTGAAGGATCTGCACTGGAGCCATGAAGTGATGCTCAAAGTAAGGACCAGAGCTCTCCCAAAAAGTACCATGGCTATCCCAAGTGACAACGAGGTCCCAAGTTCCTCAGATGATGAGAACAGCCAAGTTCATATCAGGAAAGCCAACATGACAAGCTCCCAGGGTGGAGGGTAAACAACAGTGCCACTTCTTCTTCTTCAGTTCTGCTTTTTATGTTGGCAACAATCATTAAATGGGCCTTCCACATCCAGCACCTTACTGATTTAGTTCACCTGTTACAGTTGTCAGTCCACCAGAAGCCCCATGTGTTCCTGAATGTGGGAAACCACTGCTCATTGTACATATATGTGAATTCACACAGGAGAGAAACCTTATTTATGTAATGAAGTGGAAAAGGGTTCATTCAGAAGAGCAATCTTATGATATGTCAATGAACTCACACGGGAGAGAAACCCTATGGATGTACTGACTGTGGCAAGGCCTTCAGCCAGAAGGTCTATCTTACAGCTCATTGAAGATATCCCCCAGGAAAGATGCCTTTTCTATGTACTGAATGTGGACAATCCTGTTCACAAGTCAGTGCTTAGACATCAGAGAATTGCCCCTGAAGAAAACCCTATAAATGCAGTGACTGTGGAAAGCCTTCAGTACAAAGGCAAAGCTCATTACCCATCATAGAACTCATATGGGAGAGCCTACTCCTCCGTGTTCTGCCTTGTTAAACATAAGAGAACACACAGCAGGGAGACATGCAGAGATGCAGTGAAGATGGAAAATTCTACAGTGAGTCACACCTTATTAGACAGTAGTAAATTCATACAAGGGAGAAACCCGCAAATATAGCTATGCAAATACCTTCTGTGACCCTGAAGATGCCAAACATCAGTGGGCTCCTAGCAAATAGGAATGTGGTCCCTGTGGGACAGCCAGGGGCCAGATGTCCACCCTCAGGAGGAGAAAATAGAGGATTTGCACCAGAGAGAAACCTCAGGAATCTAGTGAATGTGGGTCTGCCTCTAGTCATTAATTACATCTTAGATCACAAATATGTAGGGGGAAAAAAAACCTGTATACTTATTGTGGAAAGGCCTGAATATGTGCTTAAGTGTCACCTTTGAAATCCTATAAATACAGAAACTAGCAAAGCCTTTCTGGAAGTTGGACCTTATTGTGACTAATTACCACGGATTACCATACAGCATGTAATGATGTAATGATTATGAGAAAACCCTTAAAAAGTGTTGTCACATACTGGAGAGAAACCAGGAAGGCAGTCACTGGTAGGGCCTAAAGTAGTTTCTTCTGCCTTTCCCATTAGCAGATAAAAGCATATAGAAAAAACACTGAACATATTATCTATGGAGTGCCTTTAGCAAAAATATTGAAGTGATTTTAAAGCAAACAAGACCGTGAAAAGGAGGAATGTCTAAGCTTTTGGTTCCTTTTCCAACCTCATTACAGTGGACAGGATACTTTGAAACATATTCCTATTTAACTATGGTAGTGATTCCATAATTTAAAATTATAGCCTCAGGGACTGGGAGCACAGCTCCGATACAGCAATTGTCTTTACCCATCATGCCCAGGGCCCTGTATTTAAACCCCAGAACTGCAGAAAAGATAAATAAGAAAGTTTCTGCTTCACATAAAAAAAAGAAAGAAAGAAAGATCATAGAAGCAAAGGGTTAAAAAGCGCTTATACAATTGGATCTGGTCCTTTCTTGCTCCTGGGAACTCAGTGACTGTCATCTTGGAACTAAGCTTTGCTAGTCTGCTGGAGACGTGTGGCTCCAATACCCTACATGATGGCCAATATCACACAGACATGTGCGTGCATTCCAAACTTCCAGCCTATGCCAAACTGGTTCAGAAAAGAACTCTGCTAATTTATAGAATCATGAAAAATAGTAAATACATATTTGTTGTTTAAAGCTATTGTTTTAGAATGAGTAGTTACATGGCATTAGTTAATTGATACAATATAATTACTTCAAATATATCTTCCTTTTCTCCTGGAAACTGAGATGTGTTTCAGGAATACTACAAGTCGAGTTCAAACTCTGGTTACTTCATAACTTTGTCTGGCCTTTGGCAAGTTAATTCACTTTTTTTTAGCCTAACTTTTCATCATCTTTTAATTGGAGATAATACTGTTACAGTACCTATCTCAAGTCATGTGACAAATAACTGAGATGAACTACATAATGAGCTTAGCACAATACCTGCCACATATTGCTCCACACATCTTTAAAAAATGACAGAGAGCTGGGTATGGTGGTGCACCCACAAAATCCCAGCACTCAGGAGGCAGAGGCAGGAGGACTGCTGCAAATTAGAGGCCAGCCTGAACTACACAGCGAGATCCTGTCTCAAGAAAAAAAAAGAAAGAAAAAAAAAATGACAGTGATGGAGGTAACAGGAAAGATGTCACAGCGAGTAGATACCCTGGCTAAGGCCGGTGTTGGTCCTTCAATAGGACTTAACTTTTCCAAGGAAAGGCTACTGAGAGTAAGATTCAGTTACACAAACATTTACTATGTATCCCATGCCAGGCCCCAAACCTGAGTCTGCAATGGGAAAGTAGGACTTATTCATGACACTGAACTATTTTGAACTAGAACTTGCTTATTTCACAGATAATTGAAGTAGGACATAAAAATATTTCTGATGGAGCCGGGCGTGGTGGCGCACGCCTTTAATCCCAGCACTCGGGAGGCTGAGGTAGGAGGAGCGTTGTGAGTTCCAGGCCAGCCTGGGCTACAACGCGAGTGCAAGGCCGGCCTGAGCTACACAGTGCAACCCTGCCTCAAAAAACCAGGGCTGGGAGTTTGGCTCAATGGCTTAAGTGCCTGCCCTGGCAGGCGTGAGGTTGTGAGTTCAATCCCCAGTACCGCAAAAAAAAAAAAAAAAAAAAAAAAAAAATTTCTGAATGGAACTTGAACAGATTAATAGTTCGATTTACACCAGTCTAGCCTGAGTCTCCTGTGAAAGGCGGGGGATATCCCCTCCCCATCAAGAAGTAAACAAATATCCTATTCTGAAAACAAAAACATTTCAACTCTAAAGACTGGCTTTCAATTCTTTTGATCTCAACGCACAAAATGAAACAGTTTTTGTTGGGCCGCAAACCCCAAAAGGAAACAAAATGACATCCATTGCAAATTTCAGGTGTGGTACATTCTAATTTTTTTTTTTCACCAGGGATTGAACTCACAACCTCACAACTGCCAGACAGGTGCTTAAGCCACTGAGCCAAACCCCCGGCCCTAGTTTTTTGAGACAGGGTCACACTATATAGCTCAGGCTGGCCTTGCACTCACACTGTAGCCCAAACTAGCCTCGAACTCACAACGCTCCTCCTACCTCAGCCTCCCGAATGCTGGGATTAAAGATGTGCGCCACCACACCCGGTTCTGATTTTTTGTGATTTTTTGTATGCCTTCTACTTTATTCTTTTAAATTTGGTCACAATCCACTAAAATGGATTTTTTAAAAAATTTAACCTTTTAAATTTATTTATTTTTTTTATTTTACTTTTTTTGTGCCACCAGGGATCGAACTCACAACCTCATGCCTGACAGGCGCTTAAGCCACTGAGCCAAACTCCTGGCCCACTAAAATGGATTTTAAGACCTACTATTGGGTCACAACCAGCCGTTTGAAAGAACTGTTCCAAAATATCACTCAGGAGAGGCAGTTGAAAGATCATCTATTTCAAACCCTTTTCTTTACAGGTGGTAAATTAAGCTTCAGGGAGGTTAAATCACTTGCCTAACACCTTAGAGATAATAAGTGGCACTGTTTGGATTTGACAATAATAACCCAAAGGCTGTGGAACACCTATCTCTAGTAGAGGCCTTTGTGTTTGTTTGTTTGTTGTCTTTTTGAGGCAGGGTTTTGCTATGCAGTTCAGGTTGATGTGAACTCACTTTGTAGCCCAGGCTAGCCTCGAACTCCTGCCTCAGCCTCCTGCGTTCTGGGATTACAGCCGTGCGCCACCATGCCCGGCCTGTGTTGAATTCTTGAATCACATTCATTTAATACAGTACTCACTGCGATCCTATGACACTGAAAGTATTCTTCCCATTTGCAGGCGAGGAAGCAAGTCTCAGAATTAGGGAAATGACTTATTCACAGTCTCAAAACGTCAGCAGCAGACCCAGCATCTGTCTCCAGATCTGATGGCTCATCGGGCCGGTCAAGAAAGTTGTTAGCAAAGTGGGTCGTGCTGTGATAACGCTATGTTTTCTAGTTTGCAGGGCCTTATCACTCCGGAGTTTCAAAGAAACGTGGTGGCCAAAGGAAGGAGCGCAGACTTTAGCTTGGGAGACAAGGAGTCGAGCCCCGGCCCTACCATCTGCTCTGAAAATCGGCTGCATCATTCTACCCTTCAATTTGTCCATCCGCGAAGGTAGGCAAATAAGAGCATTCACCCTCAGCACGGAAAGAGTCAACCCGGGAAGGCGTCTGTCAAACGTCAATTCCAGGGCCCCGCCCCCTTCTTCTCCAGCGCATGCGCCGCGGCCGGGCGCCTTTTACGACGCAGCGGACGCGGCGCTTGGCGGCCGGAGCAGGGTGAACGCGGCGCGACTCTGCTGTGGTAGAGGGATACTCCAGTAGCAGCGTCGCCATGTCTCACGGGCACAGCCACGGCGGGGGCGGTTGTCGCTGTGCAGCCGAACGAGAGGAGCCGCCAGAGCAGCGCGGCCTGGCCTACGGCCTGTACCTGCGCATCGACCTGGAGCGGCTGCAGTGCCTCAACGAGAGCCGCGAGGGCAGCGGCCGCGGCGTCTTCAAGCCGTGGGAGGAGCGGACCGACCGCTCCAAGGTGGGCCGCCGGGTCGGGGCGGCGAGCGGGCTCCGTCAGCCGCGCTCCTGAGGCAGAAAGGGACGACAGCACGGTAGCCAGGCGCTTTCTTTTCGCTGTCTCCTGTCAGCCTTTGAGAGGCCAGCAGGGTCGAGTCTTCTCCTTTTGCACCTGGGGAAACGAACCTGGCGAGGAGAAGTGGGCGCTTTGGCTTCACACAGTTTAAGGCTCCGTTGTAGAGCTGTGCGGGCCATGAGGGATCTTAGGTTTTAGGGCGTTTTCCCCCACCTTTCATCATCGATTTCGGTGGCCGTCTGATCAAATCACCTGGTAAAGCTCACGCTAGGAAGATGATGGGTGTTTCCCATTTAGAACACAGGCCCCTTTTGAGAGCCATTATAAAGCTGTGGGCCCTCTCCCCAGAAAAATGCACATCATCTCCGATCTTTTAATTCGCAATTCAGGAGACTCCCCTATAGGAATTCCCTGGATGCTCTGTGGGTTAGATTAGAATAAGATCAATTATTGAACTTAGCCAAAAGGCCGAAAAGTGATAGCTTCAAGTTACTAAATCCTGCAAACTCCGGGAAGGTTGCCTATTTGCATTGCACCCCCGCTTGTAAAACAGGGTAGGAGATGCCTGAATTGTAGGCTCTTAGCGAATATTTGTTGCTTTCTCTTCCCTTCTCCCCACCCCCTCCAGTTTGTTGAAAGCGATGCAGATGAAGAACTTCTGTTTAATATTCCGTAAGTATCTCTTTGGTGCCTGCCTCAGGCTAGATGGGCTATAACCAGTTGCCTCCTCTGGATTCATTCATTGGTTGAGTCAAGAACACACATCTATTTGTAGAAATGGGATAAGTTACTTTGGTGGGTTTGCGGAGAAAAGCATCATAGCTTTCTTTGGAGCAGGCTGGAAACAGATATATTTGTTGAATAATGAAAAGTCGAGGTACATTTGTTAGAATTGCAGAATGCCAGAGCTATACAAGGTCGTAGAAGTTATCTAGTCAAAGTCTGACACATAGCTGGGCGTGGTGGTGCAAGCCCTTAATCCCAGCACTCAGGAGGCTGAGGTAGGCGGAGCATTGTGTGTTCGAGGCCGACTTGGGCTACAATGTGAGCGCAAGGCCGGCCTGAGCTACACAGGGCGACCCTGCCTCAAAAAACTAGGGCTGGGTGTTTGCTTAAGCTCCTGTTTGGCGGGCGTGATGCTGTGAGTTCGATCCCCGGTGCCACAAAAACAACAACAACAACAAAAACAACAAAGTCTGACACATGAATAAAGTGCAGCTCAGAAAGGGGAATGGTTTTGCTCAAGGTCACACCAGTTTAGGGATTTTAATTCCAAGTTGACAACCTTCTCCTTTGTATTCTGGCAGATTTACCGGCAATGTCAAGCTCAAAGGCATCATTATAATGGGAGAGGATGATGACTCACACCCCTCTGAGATGAGACTGTAAGTGGCAAGGGTTTAGGCCCTCATAAAGCTCCTAATTTTCTTTATCTTTCTCTGGTAACACTTTATTGTAGAATAATAGTTTTCTTTACGAGGGTCAGTGTTCTTCCTTTTAGAATATATTGATCTTATGCTCACTCATGTCATAATATGCTTTTTTCATTTTCATTTTACTTTTTGTTATGCTGGGGATCGAACCTAGGGCTTTTGCAAACACCCTATCGTTGAGCCACATCACTAGTCCAATGCTCAATGACTTTTTAGATTAAGAATCTTTAAGGCCAACAACTTGTCTCTTTTTTCAGAGTGCTTACTATTGGACCATTCAGAGACTGTTCTATAAATGCCACTGTTGATGACTTTGCAGCTTGCTTTCTTCTTCTTCTTCTTTTTTTTTTTTTTTTTTTTTTTTTTTTTTTTTTTTTTTTTTTTTTTTTTTTTTTTTTGTCTTTTTGAGTCAGGGTCTTGTGCAGTTCAGGCTGGCCTTGGGCTCACTTTGTAGCCTAGACTGGTCTCTAACTTGCAGTGATCCTCCTGCCTCAGCCTCCCGAGTGCTAGAATCACAGGAGTGCGTTGTCACCATACCCAGCTTTTGACTTTGCACCTTTCTTAATAACCTAGTTATGCCTGCCTGGCAAGTGCAAGTCCTGAGTTCAATTCCCAGTACCGAAACAGACAAACACACAAAATAACCTAGTTGCAGATCTCAAAAGATCTTTATGGACTCTACTGTTGGACTTAGTTTCAGAATTTCCTCATGCTGTTTCATGCAGCTTTGCATGTGTTATGTCGATATGGTTCCTGTGGCCTTTATTTATTTTTTAATTTTTTTTTTCTTTTTTGCAGCACCAGGGGTTGAACTCACAACCTCACGCCTGCCAGACAGGCGCTTAAGCCACTGAGCCAAAGTCCTAGCCCTAGTTTTTTTGAGGCAAGGTCACACTACGTAGCTCAGGCTGGCCTTGCACTCGTGTTGTAGCCCAAGCCGGCCTCGAACTCACAACGCTCCTCCTACCTCAGCCTCCTGAGTGCTGGGATTAAAGGCCTGCGCTACAACCTCTCGCTCCTGTGGCCTTTATTTAGCAAAGCTCTGTATACCTCTTGCAACACTGTATCTCTTGCCACCAGAGGTAGTTACTCCTTTCTTGATAGCTTATCTCATTCATGTATAGCCTTCTAAAAGAGAAAGAAAATTGATGAGTGTTGAGGAAATGTGTATGTGAACTTTACATAAAAGAAACTTCATCTGGGGCTGGACATATAGCTCAGTGGTAGACCCCTTGCCTAGCATGTGCAAAACCCTTGGATTGCCCCCTTCCCATTTTATCTGTAGCACTGAAAAAAAAATTCCTAAAAACTGAACAATTTAAATGGACTTTAAAGAGACTGAAGAACTTGGTATAATTTTGAACGTTAAAAACATGAATTTTTTTTTTTTTTTTGCGGCACCGGAGATCGAACTCACAACCTCGCGCCTGCCAGGGCAGGCACTTAAGGCACTGAGCCAAACTCCCGGCCCTGGTTTTTTGAGTCAGGGTCGCACTATGTAGCTCATGCCGGCCTTACGCTCGCGTTGTAGCCCAAGCCAGCCTCGAACTCACAACGCTCCGCCTACCTCAGCCTCCCGAGTGCTGGGATTAAAGGTGTGTGCCACCTCGCCCGGCTAAAAACATGAATTTAAAAGTAAATTATGCTGGGTATGGTGGCTCATACCTGTAATGCCACACTCTGGAGGCTGAGGCAGGATCATAGATTCAAGGCCAGCCTGGGCTGCATAGTTAGCTCAAGGCTGGCCTGGACTATATAATGAGACTGGGGTGCAGTGGTGCATACCTTTAGTCCCAGCCTGTGAGATGTTGAGGCAGGGGTGTTACAAGATTGAAGTCAGACTGAGGTACATGACTAGTTCAAGATGCGACTGAACTGCATAGTGAAACCCTGTCTTAGAAAACCAAAAATAGCCGGGCGTGGTGGTGCACGCCTTTAATCCCAGCACTCGGGAGGCTGAGGTAGGAGGAGCGTTGTAAGTTCGAGGCTGGCTTAGGCTACAGTGCTAGTGCAAGTCCAGCTTGAGTTACATAGTGCAACCCTGCCTCAAAAAACTAGGGCCTGGAGTTTGGCTCAGTGACTTAAGCGCCTGTCTGACAGGCATGAGGTTGTGAGTTTGATCCCTGGTGCCGCAAAAAAAAAAAAAAAAAAAAAGTAAAAAGAAAACTAAAAATAGCTGAATGAGGGGGTGCATGCTAGTAATCAGCATGTAAGAGACAGGGATAGGATCACCACAATTTGGAGGCCAGTCTCATTTACACAGTGAGTTCAAGACCAGCTTGAACTCCTAGTGAAACCTTGTCTTTAAAAACTAAACAAAAAAAACCACTCCAAAACACAAGACAGGTAAGATAGTTATACAGCTGGTTTCTTTTGGTTCATTGAGGGGAAAGTTTTGTGCTAGTAATTTTCTGGACAATGTTTCATGCCTATATCTTGTATTCTGAAAAACTGCTGTGAATATAACAGTATGCAATGTGATGATTATTGTTACTGTCCAGCTAGCCTGTTTTGAAACTGTTTCACTGTTACTTCTTTTTTCTGTTAAAAAAAATAGATAAGTAAAGGCAGATAGATATATTTAATAATTTTAAGGAAACTGTCTGATTTGACGCTTTTGGAGACTCAATTATTGGGGAGATGGGTTTGCTTCAGAGGATTAGATATCCCTGTTCTCGTGATTCCAGTGTAGGTTCTGGAGTCAGGGAGTTCAAATTCTGGCTGTAGCTGAGCGAGCATGGTGGCACAAACCTGTAATCTCAGGTACTCTAGAGTTGAGGCAAGAGCATCACAAATTTGAGACCAGCCTGGGTAATTTAGACCCTGTTTCAGAGTTTTATAAAAAGGCCTGGGGTTGTGGCTTAGCACTCCCTGGATTTGATCCCAAATACTGAAACAAAATTCTGGCTATAAACCCACTAGCTGCTACATGATTTTAGGACATTGCCTATCTTCTCTATGCCTTAATTTTCTCATTTGTGAGTTGGGAATATTAATGGTACCACCTCATGAGATTGTGGAAAGACTTAACATGTTCACAACACGGCTATGGACATACCACTATGTCAACCAGTGGTATGTCCATGACACTCATACATGTACCACTGGTGGTTCAAGCTGCAGGAACGTGTTAAATAACCTCTACCATCTGAAAAGCTTGGAACAGGTGTGGAGCATGATGTGTGTCCTGTTTTGGGTGAGCAGGTACAAATACTTAATGGTGGGGCCAGGGATATAGCTCAGTAGCATAAGCACCTGCCTGACAAGTGCAAGGTCCTGAGTTCGATCTCCAAAAAGAACCCACAAAAAACAAATACTTAATGGTTATATTGTACATTACAATTTACCAAATCTAAGATGTTTCTGATTGTTAATATGCCATTATTTTATATAAAGTTAATTTTAAAAGATGCTACCTATTCGACTATGACATGCCATTGTGACAATCCAGAAAAGTTAAATTGAGAATCTTAAATCAGGAAAATTCGAATATAGACCAGGTGCTAGATCAGTGGTGGCGAACCTATAGTATGGATGTTATTTTTCTTTTAAGACAAAAGTTGTTAATGTATGTTGCTGTTTTTTCAAAACTAAAACCCCACTCTACAGGTCTAATCATGGTGTCAGGACTTTGTGATAAAGAAGTGGGTTTTGGGTTGCAGTTTGGGTACTCAGTCTCTAAAAGAGCTCACTGTAACTATGCTAGATGACATTGAAGAATTACTGATGCTAGAGGTAATAGCACAATGACAGAGTGCCTCTCTGGTATGTTGAAGCCTCAGGTTTGATTCCAAGAAGTGCAAGGAAAAAAAGAAATTAAAACTTGGTTAATTGCTAACATTGCTGATTATTATAAAATGGCATCATGGGTATGTTTTAAAAATTTAGTTAGTGCCAGGGATATAGGTCAGAGGCACAGTGCCTGCCGTGCAAGTGTGAGGTTGTGAGTTCGATTACCAGTACCAAAAATAAATAAGTAAATAAAAATTTAATTATCTAATTAATTTGAGACAGAGTCTCACTGTGTACTCAGGCTGGCCTCAGACTCATACCGA
Source organism: Dasyprocta punctata (assembly GCA_004363535.1). Classification (NCBI taxonomy): domain Eukaryota; kingdom Metazoa; phylum Chordata; class Mammalia; order Rodentia; family Dasyproctidae; genus Dasyprocta; species Dasyprocta punctata. The sequence goes on along the minus strand of RJWM01007587.1, from coordinate 32,824 downwards.
TTCTTCTGATATAGCCTTCCAAGTGCTGGAATTACAAGTATGCATCGCTACACCTGGCTGGCATGTTTTTTAAAGTCATTTTTAGCCAGCATGCTAGAACATACCTGTAATCCCAGCACCCAGGAAGCTAAGTCTGGAGGATTGAAAGTTCTAGGACAGGCTGGGCTACATGGTGAGATTCTGTCTCTAAAACAAAACAAAACAAAAAACAAAACAAAACAATAATAACAACACACCCCTCAATAGATGTCTTTACATATTGAAGTATTTATGGGTGAAATGGGTTAAAGACTTACATGTAAAACAGTACATTTGTGATTGCTTTAAAATGCATAGCATAAAGTGGAGGTGATAGGGAAAGTTGGCTTGAAGTTGTTGGTCACTGAAGATGAACACGTAGTTTATGGAAATTCATTATGTTCTGTCTCCTTTGTGTATGTTTGCAGTTTTTCAGAATAAATTTTTTGTGGTACCAGAGATTGAACTCATGCTAGGCAAGTGCTTTACTATTGAGTTATACCCCCAGCGCTTTCTTGTTTTTTTCTGTTTTGAGAGTTTAAACTCAAAATACACTCTCACTAAGTTGCCGAGCACTGGCCTCAAACCTGGTGATCCTCCTGCCTTAGCTTCCTGAGTACCTGGAAGTACATGTATGCATTACCATGCCTGGCTTCAGTAGTATGAGTTTTTATTTTAAAATATATGCATCTCTTAAAGTCGATCCAATTTAGTTTCCATATTAGCTGTATGGAATTCATACTACCCCTATCTCCATTTTACAGATAATGAAACTGAGACACAGGTCAAGTCATTTCCCCAAATTACATAGCTGGTAAGTGATAAAGCTAGGCTACAGACCAGTGGTGGTGAACCTATGGCAGGTGTTCCATAGCCAACTGTTCATTATCATTAAAAGCTCTAAAAGGTTTGCCATCGCTGCCCAGAAGTCTAGCTCAAGACATTACTTTTTATTTAATTTTACTTTAGTTGACACATAGTAAGTATGCATATTTATAAGGTATAGTGTGATAGTGCAGTATATGTATACAATGTATAATGTTCAGATCAAAATGCTTGGTATATCCATCACTTTTTGTCATTTTCTTCTGTTGGGAACATTCAAAATCCTGTGTCAGGTGTGGTGGTGCATACCTATATTCCCAGCACTGAGGAGCCTGAGGCATGATGATCACTGTGAATTTGTCAGCCTGGACTACAAAGTGAGTTTAGCTTGGAATACATAGCAAGACCTTGTTTCAAGAAAAAAAAAAAAAAGATAGAAAGAAAAAATCCCATGTAGGGCTGCAGATGGTGTTCAGGGTCAGAGTGTTGGCCTGGGTTCAATCTCAGCACCCCCAAAATCCTAGCTTCTCTTAGCTGGTTTGAAGTGAACAATTAATTGTTATCAACCATAGCAATGTTACTGTGCTATTTAGAACATTAGAGGTTATTCCTCCTGTCCATCTGCGTCTCTGTACCCCTTAAATATTTTCTGTCCATCCTTTTATCTCTTACCTTTCCCAACCTCTGGGAACCACAGTTGTTATACTCCTTGCTTCATGAGAACAACTGTTTTAGTGAGAACAGGTATTTGTGTTTCTGTGCCTGATTCATTTCATTTCACATATTATCCTCTAGGTTCATCCTTGTTGCCACAAATGACAGGATTTCATTCTTTTGATGGCTGAATAATGTTGTGTAGTGTATGCATTCATCTATTATGAACACCTAGGTTGATTACATACCTTGGTGCTTGTGAATAGTGCTACAATAAATAAAAACACTTGAGTGCAGATGTCTCTTTGAAATACTGATTTCCTTTTCTTTGGATGTATACTCAGTAGTGGAATTCTTGGCTCATACGGTAGTTCTGTACCTAGAGTTTTGAGAATCCTCCATGGCAGTCCAAAATTATATTCCCATAATTGGTGTATGGTGTATGAGAGCTTCTCTTTCTTTATATCATCATCAGCATTTTTTTTGTCTTTTTGATATAACTACCCAAAAATGGGTGAAGTGATTTTGATTTACATTTCCCTGATAGTAACACTGAGCATTTTTCACATACTTGTTGGCCACTTGCAGATTTTTTTTTTCTTTTTTTCCTTTTTGAGACAGGGTCTCGCTGTGCAGTTCAGGCTGGCGTTGAGCTCACTTTGTAGTCCAGGCTAGTCTTAAACTTGCTATGATGCTCCTGCCTCAGCCTTCTGAGTGCTGGGATGACAGGCATGCGCCACCGTGCCCAGCTTGCATGTTTTGTTTTGAGATGCGTCTGTTTGGACTATTTGCTTGCCTTCCTTCCTTCCTTCCTTCCTTTCTGCTTGCTTGCTTATTTATTTCAAGATGTAGTTCAATCTGGCCTTGAACTCATTATGTAGACCAGGCTTGCCTCGAATTTGTACCAATCCTACCTCAGCCTCCTGAGTGTTGAGTCTATTGGTGTGCACCACTACACCTCAGTTATTGAAGTTGTTTTGACTTCTATATATGAGGTATTATATAATCAAAAAATAGTTTTATGTTTAAGCTGGCTCTAGTGGTGCATGCCTGTAATCTTAGCATTTGGGAGACTGAATCAGAAGGATCACTGTGGGTATGAGCCTATCCTGGCCTACCTAGTGAGTTCAAGGCCAGCCTGTACTACACACTGAGACCCTGTCTCAAAAAAATAAAAAAAAGTATTACAGTAAAAGGCACATTGTCGTTAATTCTACTCAAAATACTCCCCCTCACTTGCAATACACTTATCCTACAGTTCTTTCCACTTTCTGAAGCAATTCTGGAAGTCCTTTCTTCTGTGTTTAATTGTGCTCTTGTGGCTGCCTTGATGTTCTGCACTGATTCAAAATATTTACCTTTCACAGTCATTTTGACTTTGGGGAAGAGCCAAAAGTCATGGGATACCAGATCTAGTGAGTAAGGTGGATAAGTACACACTGCAGTGTTTTTACAAACCTGCCTTTCGTTTAGATGGCACTCAGCAGCAGCATCATATTTTTTATTACACCTCCTAAAGAAACGCAGAGAAGAGGACTTTGAGAACTGCTTCAGAAAGTGGCAAGAATAATGGGATGTGTGTTGGAGATGAGGGGGAGTTTTTTGAGGGGGATTAACTGCAGTGTATCTTTTACTGTAATCAAGTTTTTAAACTTTCATTGTATATTTTGATCACCCCTTATATATCCTGGATAATAATGCCTTGACACATGAATAGTATGCAAATATTTTCTGCTATTCTATAGTTTGACACACTGTTTTTAACTACAGTGCTACATTGCCTCTCATAGTGTTGCTTATAAATGTGCACTCTTATTATTCTGCTGTGCATCATTCTTAAAAACACTTTGAAAGGCTGGGCATGGTGGCACACACCTTTAATCCCAGCACTCGGAGGCTGAGGCAGGAGGATTGTTGTGAGTTCGAGACCAACCTGGGCTACAGAATGAGTTCAAGGCCAGCCTAAACTGCATAGTGAGACCCTGTCTCAACAAATAAGGCCAGGGATTTAGCTCAGTGGCGTAAGCGCCTGCTTGGCAGATGTGAGGTTATAAATTCGATCCCCGGTACCAAAAAAAAAAAACACTTTGAAGGAAACATTCCCCTTAAATTACATGCATTTTGCTGCAGTCAAAACCTAGGCCTTAGCCGGGCGTGGTGGCTCTCGCCTTTAATCCCAGCACTCGGGAGGCTGAGGTAGGTGGAGCATTGTGAGTTCAAGGCCGGCTCGGGCTACAACAGGAGTGCAAGGCCAGCCTGAGCCACATAGTGCGACCCTGCCTCAAAAAAACTAGGGCCGGGAGTTTGGCTCAGTGGCTTAAGTGCCTGTCTGGCAGCCACGAGGTTGTGAGTTTGATCCCTGGTGCTGCAAACCCCCCCCCCCAAAAAAAAACCCTAGGCCTTTCCCATGTGAGTGTGTTAATAAAATATGTGGGAGGCGGTGGAAATATGTGGTTAGCCCTTCAGAATTGGAGCATTATAGAGATTGCTGTGTCGTAGACTTCTCTCTCTCTTTTTTTTTTTTTTTTATTGTTTATTGGTACAGTGTTAATACACATAATGATCACATTCATCATAGGGAACTTGTACTTGCACATGATATATCCTAGTTCCTCTTTTTTTCCCCATTCTTCTTCCCTCCTTTTTCATTTTCCTTTTCCTTTTCCTTTTTTTCTTTTTCTTTTTCTTTCTCTTTTTCTTTTTCGAGACAGGGTCTCGCCATGCAGTTCAGGCTGGCCTTGTGCTCACTTTGCAGCCCAGGCTGGTCTCGAATTTGCAACGATCCTCCTGCCTCACACTTCCGAGTGCTGGGATTATAGGCATGCATCATCATGCCTGGCTTTTAGCCTTTCTTTAACAAATATTTTTTTCATTAGCAGTTTTACTTTTACAGCCTTTTGTGAATTTGTAGCTTTTTGTGTTCTTTCGAAACAGAAATCCCCAGGTTGTATTATCTAAGAACTCTAAGGTGACTGACCATATCGGGTAATTTTTTGCCACAAAAAATGCTTGAGTGTAGGGTTACCTGATCTTATCTTTTAACTGTGTTTAATATGTTGCTGCCAAAGCCGGGGATTTAGCTCAGTGGCCTAAGCGCCTGTCTGGCAGGTTCGAGTTTGAGAGTTCGATCCCTGGTACAAAAAAAAAAAATGTTGCTGCCAAAGTATGTATTTTCCTTTTCCATGAGTAAGCTGTTTTATTTCACATCCTCAGCTTGGTGTGAATGTGCTGAGTTGCTTATTTCTCCTTGCATTTACTCCACATGACCTCCTTTGAGCCATTTCTTTGTATTGCTTCTCATGATTTTAACCCACTCAGAGAGATACCACTGACTTATGTTACAGTTCTTGGCTCTTGTTTATCTATATAGTTTTCTTTTTTAAAAGATGAGATCTGACTATATTGCCCAGGCTAGCCCTGAACTCCTGGACTCGGGCAATCCTGCCACAGCCTCTCAAGTAGCTGGGACTACAGATGTGTCCCATCGTGCCCAGCTCTCAGCTCTTTTCTTGTTAGCTTAAAGATATTTATATATAAATGTCATTAAAATGGCATTTCTAAAACTTGACCGCGGAGTTTGATCTCCTTTTGCTGCAATTAAAGACAGTTGAGCGGTTAGTAAGAAGTTTTGAAAGACTGATAAATGTGATAATGCATGTTTCTTGACTTTTTTTTCCCCCTTTCCTTTCCCAGGTACAAGAACATTCCACAGATGTCATTTGATGATACAGAAAGGGAGCCAGATCAGACCTTTAGTCTGAACCGGGATGTTACAGGAGAATTAGAGTATGCTACAAAGTAAGCACAGCACCTAACTTCTGCTCTCTGTGACTCTCGATTTATTTTTGGCCAGTTTCTAGCTGTCTTAGCATGAGAAATGAGTCAAAACTCAGAGGAGGCTTGGTCCATGGTTTGGTCAATTTTTGGCAGATAGTTGGTGCAAGCCACAAATTTGTTAACTTGTAAGCACTTGGCAAATCTGGCTGAGTCCTAGGTTGGTGTTGGAAACATGTTTTCAGAATTCCTTTTTGCATAGTGGGCTTAGAGAGACTTGAGTTACATGTGACACCTTATCTTTTCATGAGTTTTGTCTTTCCTAAGGGAGAGGTCAATGCTACACATCCTTTAGCATCCCTGCTTGGTTACACAGCATTTCTCATTCCTGTTCCTTGCAATGTTTATTCTGTTGCCTTGGACAGGATCTGGCAGACACTCAGCAAACGTCCACAAAATTAATTGCTTGTCCAGAGAGAAACCTAAGAGTGTTCTCTGACGTTTGTCTGGGTTTTGCCACAAGTTGGTGCTGAAAGTTGTTTTTGCTGATGGCGAGTTGCTTGCTGGTCAGTAATCTGTGTCTTCTCTCCCTCCTTCTTTTCATGCTCAAGAATTTCCCGCTTTTCAAATGTCTATCATCTCTCAATTCATATTTCAAAAAACTTTGGAGCAGATACCACAAAGGTGTTCTATATTGGCCTGCGAGGAGAATGGACTGAGGTAAGAGGGGCTGTGAGATGCGTGTCTGCACCCGCATTACAAGTGCTGTCGGGGAAGGGGAAGAAGAGCAAGTGATAGATCAGCTGCACTGTCTGTAGTTTTTCTTGGTTTCATCACTATAAACTATTCTCATTTCAGACTAAAAGTATTTTTAATAGGTTATTATGTAATTCAAATCAATGCACAGTTTTTCACTTTCGAATTCTTTGTTTTATATGATCAGGGACCAGGGGTGTGACTCAGTGGTAGTACATGTGCTTAGCATAGATGAAGCCCTGGGTTAATCCCCAGCACCAAAAAATAAAACAAAACATTGTGATCTTTCTTGTGGGCACCAGAGATAAGATGATGAATAAGATAGACTGCTTTCTGTTTTCATGGTGCCCTCATTAGAGGGAAAATGAGGGGGAAGTGGATGTCTCAGTTTCGGTGAATCTTTGATGATCTTCACAGGCTTGTCAGGATGATGGGGGGATTAGAGATGACTCTAGTAAAAAACCTGACTGGGGTCACTCTGTGTGCTCTGGGAAAAGACAGTTCTTTTCTGGCTGACTGACCCAGCCTCCGTTTTCTTGCAGCTTCGGCGACATGAGGTGACCATCTGCAACTATGAAGCATCGGCCAACCCGGCAGACCACCGGGTCCATCAGGTTACCCCACAGACACACTTCATTTCCTAAGGCTGGCCCAGGCTCCCACAGATGTGCTGTGTCAGTGAAGATGTACAACTGCCTGTTGGGAAGGACGGAGATGAGGCTCCAGCGAGAGTTGGCTGCCACAGCCTCTGCCAAGCCTTGTCCTTGGGTCTTGCTGCAGAAACCCGGCCTGTGGAGATGCCACACCACTGAGAGAGTGGTGTGTGTGCTGTGGGACAATCGTCATTCTCTGGGGCACTACAGGAATTGGGTCTTAGGCTGGGTGACATCTGTCAGTTATGGATAATGCTTGCTTTTCCAGCCAGAGTGGCCATGGAATCCCAAGTGTCTTGCTTTGTGGCAGGATTTTTGTGTGACTTATTTTTTATAAAATGGAAACACCTGGGCTGTAGGAAACCTGAAGCCTCAGGACAGTGTGTATGAGCCATTAGGAGGGTCTCCAACTAGAAACACTTGTCCCTGCTTGCTCGTCCCTGTCATTGCTCAGCATTCTTGTCACGTCGCCCCACTTGGAGTTGTCTGTCATGCACAAGTGTTCCATGGTTAGAGACAGAAAGGCAGAAGTCTTCTGATGACGCATGATAGCTTGGGGGGAAAGGTCTTCTTTCCTGCAGCCTAGCTAAGCAATCTGGGGAGAGCATGGGAATCATTTCTGTGTTTGTGGGTAACCTGGTTGGTATAAGATTGAGACTTAGTTAAGATCCCATGGGAACCTCCTTAATGTTTATTAGCTTCTACCTTGTGTTGTAAGCCCAGTGCCAGAATTTGGAGGTCTCTTGAGTTCTGTTCATGGCTTTTATTCACTGTGATTAATAAGCTTCCTAATAAATCCTTGCCAGACTTAATGTTTCTGGGTTTTTTTTTTTTTTCTTTAGCTCTTGGTAGTATAGATGAAGCTCTCATTTTGCTGCAAATTGTATTAAACTTTGAAATTTTTTGTTTTGATTTAGGTAGATTATAAGAAGTGCTACTATTAAATCAAGACTAGATCATTTGCTCCAGGAAAGTTCAAACTTACTTCTGGGCCTGGCATGGTGGCATATACCTGTAATCTCAACATTTGGGAGGATGAGGCAGGAAGATCACCGTGAGTTCGAAGCTAACCTGGGCTACATTGTGAGTTCAAGGCCAGCCTGAACTGCATGGCAAGACCCTATCTGAAAAACAGCAGCAGAAACTTACTTCTGTAAAATATGGTAAAAACAGCCCTACACCCACATTTTGTGAAGAGGATACAAGTTAATGAAGGAAAGTTACCTGTAGAGTGACATTTACAAAAACAAGGGAAGACAGATTCTGAGCACATCAGACCTGCAGACGAGGAAAGTAAATGAGTAGTATATTCCATCCAAAGGTGGATTTAAAGTTCGAAAGTCAGTATAGCAGTTTAAATTTATTTATTTATTTTTTATCTTGTGGTCTTTTTGAGACAGGGTCTCGCTGTGCAGTTTAGACTGGCCTTGAGCTCACTTTGTAGCCCAGCCTGGTCTTGAACTTGCAACAATTCTCCTGCCTCAGCCTCCCAAGTGTGTGCCACCATGCCTGGTACTAGCAGTTTGAATTTAAGTACAGTATCTGAAAAGGGGAATTTGAGATGATCAGTATTCTAGCCCTTGTTAAAGTAGAAACAGTTGAAGTTACTGTTGAAATTGATTATTTTGAGAGAATTCCTCAGAGGGATGGGCCCACTCTGTTAGCAGAAGAATATAGTCACTTTTTCTAGCTTGTCCTCAAGTCTGCCACCCCAATTGTTGGGCCTCAAAACTCTAAAATATAGCCTGGCTGGGCGTGGTAGTACACACTTGTAATCCCAGCACTCAGAAGGATGAGGCAGGAGGATCGCTTCATGTTCAAGGCCAGCCTGGGCTACATAGCACAACTTTTGTCTCAAAAAAAACAAAAACAAAAACCCCAGCCTGAAATCAATTAGAATACAAGTGCATTTTGTGATGTAGTAAGCATTACACCCACTCCTCAGTCACAGCCAAGCTCAGCTGGAGCCGTGTGTGTGTGTGTGTGTGTGTGTGTGTGTGTGTGTGTGTGTTACTGGGGATAGAACCCCAGGCCTTGCACATGCTCAGCAAGCACTGTACCATTGAGCTACATTTCTAGCCCTTCAGTGGATATTTTTGAGGATTAAAAGAAGAGCTATGTTTTAATTTGGACAAAGGGAAAAACAAGGTTAGAAATCTCATAGCAGACGAGCCCTTGATAAGTTCCACTACCTAAAGCATGAGTCACAGCCCCTGGGCCTGGGGCTCTGGATTTCAAGATTCGCTCTGAAGAATGTCCTGAATATGCCATGGTGTCCCAGGCATCGTGGTGTTTCCAGAGGAACACAGTTTTCCATAAGTAGACAGAGCAGGGTTTCTGTGGGTAATGGGTGCAGCTGTGTGGCTTCCTATTACTTTCATCCTTTGGCTTTTGACATCCCGTCCTGGGTCCTTGGCTTGCTCAGATCTCATGTGCCAATCCTAGTATTTTAGGCTCCACCTCTGTGACCTGTTGAGTACTCTAAACCAAACTACCTCTTGGCCTGGGGAAAAGTGCTTTGTTGAGCTTTCAAGTTTGTACTGTTTTCTTTTGGTTCCAAGAAAAAACTAGTTAGGTTAAGCTGGGAGAATGAGTTCTCAGCTGCTGAGGGACAAGTGTGACTCATTTCCTGTTTGTGGATCCTCACATGTTCTCTCAGGGACATGGTCTTTCGACTTAGCTTGCTTCTCAGCCTTTCTGTGGACCCTGGGCCCTATTTCTGCTTTACCAATGGAAGAGATGACTCAGTGGTAACCAAACAAAACACTTTTGTTCTTGGCTTGAGAGTGGCATTTTGTGCACCCTGCATGGCATTGCTTGCAGTGGGCAGTGCTAAGCCAACACTGTCCATGCCTGCGTATTTTCCCAGGGTGCTTTTTAGAGTGATTAAGGCTTCACACTGATTTAATAGTGTGTAAAGCACGTTCACACCATTTGAACCTCACAGCAAAGCTATGAAGTGGACAGGGTGGTTATTATCACCACTTTATAGCACAGGAAGCAGGTCAAGAAAAGATTACAGTGTAACTTTGAGGTGGTAGTTTATTTACCTCCTTTCCCTGAGCCTTTAGGTTTCCCTCATGTTTAAAATGAGTAGAGGTCTAGGTGGTTTAAGGTCTTCTAAGGTCAGAGTATATGATCCCATCCATGATTCTGGAATAAGGCATGAAAACCAGGAGCCAGTATGAAGAAGTCGAAAGATCCAATGTACAATGTGAGGACCACAGTTCAAAATAGTATATTCAGGAGTTTTGCTAAATGAGTAGCTAACAGCTGCTGAGATGATGGATATGTTAATGTGTTCTCTAGTAATTATTTTACTGTATCTCTCTGCTATATAAATAGAAACAATAGCATGTACAGTATTTTTTAAAAAGCCAAACTGAAACATTGGTAGGTTCCAAAGATCACAATGAGGTGCCTCATAGGGATGGTAAGGTGAAAAACTTGGTGCTAATAGTGTGAGGAAGGCCGTTCCCTTCCTGACAGGTTTCCTCCGGGAGGCGCCTGGTCGGTGGTGGAAGCGTCATGTCCTGTCCAGATGGTGCAGGTGGTGGTGATGCTCTGAGCAGACGCTGCAGGTGGGCGCCGAGCGACAGGGAGTGGCTCCACCGCCGGCAACATGGCAGCTCCTAGCCGGGAAGCTTGGCCCGCTTCCGGGTTCCGTACCGCTGGCCAGGCTACTTCCGGCAGCGCGATGGCTGGGTTCCCGGGACTCGAACGGAAGTTCCGGCGGGGGCGGCCGAGGGGGAAGAGTGTGTGTCTGTGGGAGAAAGAGAATTGCCCGAGCGGTCGCGGAAGCCCCAGGGAGCGAGGTACCGGGCGGGCCGGAGCGGGACCAAACGGGGCGTCGTCGCGACCGCGGGGGTCCGGCTGCGGAGGGCGGCACGGCCGGGAGGATGGGGGCGGGGAGCGAGGTGCGAAGGCGCTGTCCAGTCCTGGGGACTTCGGGAGTGGAGCAGGGTCTGGCGAGGGGCCGTCCGGGCTGAAGAGAGGGACTTGCGGTCGGAAGGGGGAGATGCCATTGTGGGGCGGGGGCTTCCCCAGGGTCAAAACGTAGAGGGCCCTCTTGTGGGCAGGTGCGCGTCCCGGCTCGGCGTGGCGAGCCCCGACCTGTGGGGAGGGCTGGCTCTGGGGCCGGGCAGAAGTTCCCCGTGAGGAGTGGGAGACCCGGCGCCTTACTGGGGGGAGGGGACACCAGGTCAGGGATGCAACACCCAGCCAAGAGGGGGCTCCAGGGTGGGAGGCAGCAGTCCCCGGAGCGGAGAAGGAAGGGAATCCCGGCTTGGACGGGAGGTGCCTCCCCTTGGGGAGGGACGTGCCAGGGTCAGTGGCGAGGTCCCCTATGAGCTTCTTGCTGGGGAGGGCGCAAGGAGGGCGCTGGAGGGTGGGAGCCGGCTGGGAGGGCCGGGCGCCCTGCGAAGCCTAGGCACACAGTGGCAGGTAGAGGAAGCTTCCGGAGTTTGGAGGATGCTAAGGACGGGGAGGGGCCAGCCAGCTTGACATTCTTTTGTGTGTTTGGGAGTCCCAGAAACCTGTTCAGCTGAGGGCCCATTTGGAGTCAGTGGCGGCAGCAGCTGCAGGTAGCCTCATTCTCGGGGCGTGGAGCGCCAGTTGTTGGGGTGGCAGATGGAAGTCCTTATGCTTTCAGGGGACATAGACAGCCCCCAGGGGCTCTGGGAATTTTGGAGCCAGAAACTGCTGTGCAGGCTGGGTGGGAGGAAGGGAGAATGGAGATGGGGGGGAGCTGAAAGCTTATTTCCCTGGCATCTCTTTCCCCTTTGTTTCCCAGTAGGACCCGGAGTTGGGGCTGAGGGGACTCAGGGGCTCCAGAGAAGGGATGATTGGCGGGTAGGGAGAAAGGAGGCAGTTCTCACTGAGGAACATGGGCAAGGGGCCAATAGGGACCACCCTGCCTTCTCTCCCCTCAGCCCTTAACCTTGCCCTGCCCACCACCAGCAAGCTCAGGCTCTGGGGATGGGTCAGAACCAGACACAGGAGTGCCAGCCACTGAGGTGGCTACCTGTGCTTCTCAGCCCTGGCATGGAGGCAGACAGACTTCTACTCTTCTGCCCCGGGACTTCTCACCTGCCTTTTCTCTGTGCCCCCAGAACACGCTGTTGGCAGGGGTGGAGATGGCCTGGGTGGGTGCCTGGAGCCAGGAGGCTTTCTCCTGCCAGCCTCACTCCTGACCACAGCCCCTCCTTTATGCAGGCCCAGCCTGCAGGGAGCCCTGCAGTGTATGTGTGGTAACACCATGTCTGTGCCCCTGCTCACCGACGCTGCCACCGTGTCTGGAGCTGAGCGGGAAACGGCCGCGGTAAGGGACCCTTTTCACCTTGGCAGCCCTTGGTCTGGGTATAGATATGGGTATGGGTGCAGCCAGAACTGCTGGGGACAGCTGGGGAACTGGCTGGAGGGGGCATGGGAAACATGCAGGTGGCAGTGGTGAGAAGGTAGTAGCCTGAAGCCAGAGGCTTGTGGTTAATAACCTGTTGGCTGTCACCTTGGCTCACCCCAGGTCCTTGGGGGTAGGGAAGGGCAGGCTGAAATTGGAAGATCTAAAGGGGGAACTTAATCCTCTTCCCTTTTCTGATCTTCTCCAGGTTATTTTTTTACATGGACTTGGAGACACAGGGTGAGTGAGTTGGGGGGGAGTGTTCCTTGGGGAGGTGAGGCAGGGCCCAGCCAGCAGGGCTGCCTCCCTCTTCCCCTTCCTGCTCCGGAGCCTTTTCTCCCTTCCCTCCCACAGGCACAGCTGGGCTGACGCCCTCTCCACCATCCGGCTCCCTCACGTCAAGTACATCTGTCCCCATGCGTGAGTGTCACCCCGGCAAGGGAGGGGCGGAGGGTGTTCTGTTGGGGGATCAGCAGTGGTGGGGATGCTCCTGTGGTCCCAGACCTGTTTTGTCTGTCAGCTGCATCCCAGAGCAGTCAGAAGTGCTAAGTTCAGCCTCAGCTCCTAGGGAGCCCCCCCAGAATGGGGTCTAGCACACAGCCCCCGGCCCTAGGGTCTCCTAGACCAGGGGTTCCTGTGCCCCTTCCCCAAGTACTCACCCACTGAGCTGGAACCTGGTCACCCCAAGCGCGCTGGGCTTTGCTTCTGCATCGCTAGCTGATCTCCCAACCACAGTCTGTTGCCCCACGTGGCAGGTTGCCTGGCAACACTTTAAACACAGGCCCTGCCTGCTGGGAGGGGCCCCCAGGGGCCTCTGTGCTGTGGCTTCCTGCTCCCTTCTGAGCCTGATGGGCCCTTCTGACTGTTCCTCCCCAGGCCTAGGATCCCTGTGACACTCAACATGAAGATGGTGATGCCCTCCTGGTGAGTGCGGGCTGGGGGAGATGTTGCTAAGGAGGCGTGGAGGGCTAGTCTGGGGCTTCCAGCAGCTGCCACTGTCTGTTCTCCCTAGGTTTGACCTGATGGGACTGAGTCCAGATGCCCCAGAGGACGAGGCTGGAATCAAGAAGGCCGCAGAAAACAGTAAGGGCCCAGCCCCTCCTCTGCACATCCTTCCATCCCCTGGAGAGCACTGGGCAGTGTGACCTGGCTCCCTTGGGGTCCCAGCAGCTTCTCCTACCCAGTCATGCCCTTCCCCACAGTCAAGGCCCTGATCGAGCACGAGATGAAGAACGGGATCCCCGCTAATCGAATCGTCCTGGGTGGCTTTTCACAGGTGAGGGGCCCCCGAGGGGGAGGGGCCAGGTGGGCAAGCTGTGTCCTCCTGACCTGTCATCTTCTCCCCCCTCCAGGGCGGGGCCCTGTCCCTGTACACAGCCCTCACCTGCCCCCACCCTCTGGCTGGCATCGTGGCATTGAGCTGCTGGCTGCCTCTGCACCGGAACTTCCCCCAGGTGAGTGCCCCTCAGATACCCTCCTGCCCATGAATGTCCTTGAGGCTTGGCATTGCTTTACCCTGAGTCCTGTTGGCCCACAGGCAGCTAACGGCAGCGCCAAGGACCTGGCCATCCTTCAGTGCCATGGGGAGCTGGACCCTATGGTGCCAGTACGGTTTGGAGCCCTGACAGCTGAGAAGCTCCGGTCCGTGGTCACACCAGCCAAGGTCCAGTTTAAGACATACCCAGGTGTCATGCACAGCTCCTGTCCTCAGGTCAGTGGAAAACCTCTGGCTTCTTCTCCTCTCCCTCCTCCTTCCAGCCAGGAGCCTCACAATCTCCCCTCACCCCCAGGAGATGGCAGCTGTGAAAGAATTTCTTGAGAAGCTGCTGCCTCCGGTCTAATCAGAGTTGCTGGCCCCCAGTACAGTTCCCCAACTCAAAGGGGACCCAGCAAGCAAGTGTGGCACCATCTTGGATCTGAGCCGGTTGAGCCCTCAGTCCCCACTCCCCACCCCATCCTCTTCCTACAGGCCTCTGGGACAGGCGGCCAAGACCTGGCCAGGCCTTCCTTCCTGGCCTTGGCCACCTAGCAGTCTGCAGCAGGGTAGGCTGCTTCCTTACCCCCTTCCCTGGAGGCGGGCCCGGCAACAGTATCGGAGGGGCTGTAGGCAGCTGGAGAAGGGCCCAGCCGCTGACCCACTCACTCAGGACCTCATTCACTAGCCCCGCTTTGGGCCCCCTCCTGCGACCTCAGGGTTTGGCCCTTGGGGCCCTCCCAGGCCCCACCCCAGTGATTCTGCCCCGATAATCATGTGTCTCTCCTGCCTCACTGCAGCTGCTTCTCAATCATGAATGTGTCCATGGCCTGGGGCCCCTTGCTGCTGTGGGCTGCCTGCCTTTGAGCAGGATGTGGGTGAGGAGGTGGAGTCCTCCAAGGGCCTTCCTTTAGCATCCCTTGCTTGGGGGCTGGGCCCTGCCACCCCTTAACCTCCCTCAAAGGCCTGGAGCCTGCGAGGCTAGATTGAGGCTCAAGGTCTCCCTTGGCTCTCTCACCCCAACTGTGTCCCCACTCTAGGGCCAGGGAGGCAGTGGGGCGGAGTTGTGTCTTGTCTTCTGTCTCCATGTGGTTTTGAGCGTTTTTCTTGTTGTGTCCTGGATTCCGATAAAATTAAAAGAAATTGCTCCCTCAACTCTCAGGCCTGCCTGAATGTATTTGTGGGGTGCAAAATGACCATCTGTGAAAATCTGCCCCGGTAAAAGAAGGCTTTTTATTTTAAATACTTTGGAAAGTTCCCTGTTAGCAGTGTCATTCAGTGCCTGGCAGGAAGGCGTGGTCCCAGAGCCCAGCTGCTCACCCACTCTTGGTGGCTCTGTTGCTTTCCTGTGCCCTGTGGGACATGTGGAAGACACCCTGGCTCCTGGTCAGTGGAGCCCTTGGCCTCCTGCCTGGTGAGCGGGCCCGGCTGGGGTTTGAGGTAGGGCAGCCTTGGCTTGACCCCAGAGCTCCGAAGCCTGGGTCCTGCCAGGGGCTGGACAGCAGACAGTTGCTTCTGTTTTCCTTTCTGGGCTGTGGCAGGGGAGGGTCCTCAGGCCTGTGCACTAAAGCCTGATGGGTTCTGCTCCTGCCAGCGCCATAGGTCTTCACCTATGACACAGTTGGTGGGTGGTCAGGACATGGCCTGAGGGCAGCCCTCCCCCCACCAGGTCAGGCCAGCACTCACACATCCTGTCCAGCCCCAGGGCTGCTGTCCAGCCCAGCTCCTTGTGGGCCAAGCTGGGGTTGGCGTAACAGGCAGCCACATCGCCTTCCCGCCGTGCCACCACCTTGTATGGAATCTGCAACATGCGATGTAGCTAAAGTCTAGCTGAGCTGGCCCTGGGCCTCACCCACCCAGTGCTGGCCAGATCCCCAGGAAACACAAAGGCAGAGCGGTGTCACCTGCAGGCACCCAGGGCAGAGGTGCAAGGCAGGCTGAGGTGCTGGGACCCGCACTAGGTAGGTGAGCAGGAAGGGCCTACCTTCCTCCCCGAGGCCTTCTCCATGGCCTGGACCATCTGTAGGACCGAGTAGCCTGTGCCTGTGCCCAGGTTGTAGATCTGCCCAGGGAGCAGGGTTAGTGGGTGGGGCTGGAGCAGGCACTCCTCTGGGCCCACCATTTGCCTAGGACTTGCCTCCCCCACTTCTCCTTTTCCCCCCATCCCTACCCGGCAGCCACACTGCTCCTTCAGCTTCCTCAAGGCTGCGATGTGGCCCTTGGCCAGATCCACAACATGGATGTAATCCCGGACGCCTGCAGAGGAGGAGGTTGGGTGGGGAGTTGGTTCTGCCTCAGTCTCTCTCCAGGACCCCCACTCCTGGGTCCTCCTGGCCCTAGGCTCACCTGTGCCGTCCTCTGTGTTATAGTCATTGCCAAAGACATTCAGGGCCTCCCGTCGCCCGATTGCCACCTAGGGGCAGAGGTCAGGTCAGTTCTTCCTAGGTCCCTGGCACCAGCTGTCCCCTCGGGTCACCCCCTCGTCCCTACCTGGGAGACATAGGGCATGAGGTTGTTGGGGATGCCCTGAGGGTCCTCACCGATGCAGCCTGAGGCATGGGCGCCCGTGGGGTTGAAGTACCGCAGCAGCACTGCGTTCCAGGCCTGTGGGGCTCAGGTCAGGTCATGGGGAGGGGTGGGGTATAGGCAGTGTATCCCCACTGAAGCCAGGCCCTCTACTTCCCCTGCTGTGCTGTCCTCTGTTTCTCCAGACATGAGCACCCAGTTAGTGTGGTGATCCTGGGTGCGTCACTGTTACTTCTGAGCCCCAGCTTCCTTCTTGGGGTAGGTAGGATAGGGGTACTTGGGGTCCTCTCAGCCCCCAGGGGCCTCACCTTGTCTGCATGGCACAGGTCCCGGATCATCTCCTCAATGAAGAACTTGGACTTGCCATAGGGGTTGGTACAGCCCCCCGTGGGGTGGGCCTCGTCCAGGGGCAGGTACTGGGGGTTCCCGTACACGGTGGCTGAGCTGCTGAACACCAGGTTCTTCACCCCATGGGCCCTCATGGTCTGGCCAGGGAGGGGAAGCATAAGTGGCCTGTGCTTTGTGCCAGTCCTAACCCTTGCTGTGCCAGGGGCAGGGGCTGAGGTCACTGGCACCTCATTTATAGATGGGGAACTGAGGCTGGGAGCTGAAAAAAGCCGTGTGTCCCCAGTGACAGTGCATGGCCCCACCTGACTCCCACTTGAGCACTTTCCCACTGTGGCTGGCCTACATCCCTGCGCCAGGCCTCTCACCTCCAGAAGCTGGATGGTCCCTGTCAGGTTAACTCTGTAATAATCCAAAGGCTTTTGTACCGACTCGCCCACAGCCTTGAGCCCCGCGAAGTGGATGACAGCCTTAAAGTTGTGCTGCGGGGGCAAAGCGGGGGTCACAGGTGGCTTCGCCAGCCTTACCCTTGGTAAAGGCCCTACCTGCTGGCACCTACCTTCTTGAAGAGACGCTGTAGGGCCACCTGGTCCAAGATGTCCATCTCCTCAAACTCTACAGAGCAGCCTGTTAATTCCTGCACCCGCCGCAGGCTCTCAGGCATAGAGTCTCTGCCTGGTGGGGCACTGAGATCAGCGAATGGGGTCCAGGAAGCCAGGGTTTCCCTGTACCCCTCCAGAAACTGCAGCCCTGCCACCCACGCTCACCACGGATGGCATTGTGGAAGTTGTCGATGACCACAGGCGAGTAGCCCGCCTCCAGCAGCTCCAGCACCGTGTGGCTGCCGATGTAGCCAGCCCCGCCGGTCACCAGCACCTTCTCTGCCATCACACCTGGGCCCAGACAGAGTTGCCAAGGTGGCTGTGGGGGCTGGTTTGGGGCCCCTCTCCATCCCGAGTCTGCCCCCACCCCCACCCCAGCTCACCTCAGAAGCAGGGAACAGTGAGTCCCGGTTAAGAGTAGCTCTAGTCAGCTCTGGTTCAAGCCCGGATACTGGCACTTTCTGGCCTTAGGCTTCGAGGATCACCTACTCTCAGTATGCAGTTTCCAACGCTGTGGACGGAGCTAGTAATTGTACACACACCATTTATATGGCAGGGAGGGCAACAAGGTGACTGTAAAGGCCTGCCGCAGGTGGGAGACAGGCACTGTATTTTCTAGTTCCCACAGGTGATTCAGGCTTGAGGAGATCTCTAAGGACCCACACTTCCCTTCCTAGTGTCTGGGGACTGGACAGTCCTGGGCATAAGTGGACATGGCACAGCATTGGGATTCCAGGATCCCAGGATCCCAGAGAGGAGTTCTGTTGTTCACACTCAGACACCACCCCCCACCCAACCCCGGTAACTCCACCACCACTAGTGTCAACAGACTCCTGGGCTCCGACTAGGGTCAACTGGGAGGAACCAGGAAGCAAGGGTGGGTCCTCTGCTGGCAGGCGGAGCCCAGCTCCAAATGCTGCAGCCCCACATCCTGGCGTGAGCTGGTCCCACCCCACCCTAGGGCAAGCAGGCTGGCTCTGGCTAAACCCATGCCAGGTTACTTTGGGCTTGGTGATGGGGAATCCGCCCAACAGTAGGCCAGTGTAGACGTGGACTTAGCCCCGTCTCCACTGCTAGGTGTGCATCTCCGCCCTGAACAAACTAGGTGGAGGGGGCAGAGCGGGGAGGAAGCTCCAGACACTGCCGCCTTTCATTCCGCGACCTGGCCAGCTGCCGTCTTCCTCCAGGCTGCCTGAAGCCCTTCTGGGCTCATCCAGCTCCAGCCCGCTGCGTGCCAGGCTCTGTACCCAGCACTTGTGCATTATCTTCCTGAGATCGCCCCACAACCTGACTAGGCAGGTGTTATCAATGGCACTTAACCGTAGCAGAACTAGGGTCAGAGAGGTTAACTAATTTGCCTGCGGCCTCACAGCCAGTAATGACCAGACTGGAATTTGGATCCCCAGGATGGCAGCCCAGGCCTTCCCTGAGGCTTCCCCCGGACGCTGACCGCGATGCCCAAGCCGCCCCCACTCTCCCAGCCGAACGGTGCGCACTCTGCGGACCTGGGAAAGTGGTCGCCAAGGGGTCCCGCAAGGCGGGCTTGGTCTGCTGTCGTCTCCTTAGTTTCCCCAGTCAGTATAAAGGGGGCAGGGGCGGCTCTGGGCCGTGAGTGCTGGACTTTGGGCCCCGGCTCAGAAAGCGCACAGCTAAGAGTCTTGGGCCCTCAATGAATGAACCTGGGCCGCCCCCGCCGCGGGAAGCGGGAGCAGAAGGGGCGGGCCCGCCCTGGCGCGACTCTGCCTGGAACGTGGCCCGGACACTCCTGGGACTCTGTCTCTCCCCGCCGACCACCCGCCGCTCCCGAGCCCACCCGGCCCTTCATCTCGCCTCGCGAACCTGCTGGGGATCGCGCGCCCTGCGCTGGCTCCAGAGGTGCCGCCTCTCGCGCGCCGCGCGGGCGGTCCCTTTAAGAGCTGACAGCCCACCCAGATCCCGCCCTCTCCACGCCCCCAAGGAGACGTGTCGTTTGGGTGATGGTCACTACGGAAACTCCGGGAGGTCAAAAGCCCTGTCAGTTTTAAAGCAACTGCAAACGCATTCTCACGGAGGGCGGAAGTGGGCGGCACCCTGCCGGAAAGGGGACTGGTAGCCGGGAAAGGTCCCTGCTCGCGTTCCTGAGACCCCAGCTCCGCTGCGAGCCGGTCTCTCAGCCGCCGGGATCTGCCAGACCTTTCCAGGTCTCGCGGGAAGTGTTCGATTCCACGACACGGAGGCAACAGGGGCAGCACCGAGTGAAAGGAACAGCGGAGACCGCCCTGCCGCGGTTCTGGAAGTCCAGTTTGGAAGCAAACCAAGGAACCCTTAAAGCTGCCTGTAACTCTGAGCCCGTCCGAACTGCTGGGCCCACCCGCGAGGAACGGTTTGCTTGCACCCTGTCTGCTGTCAACAGCAGCTCAGTAGTACGTGGTTTTGTTTCTTAAAAGGCAGGTAAATTAAATGGCAAGGGTGTGATGTCCATGAAATCGTGGCATGCTGAGAAAACCTGTGCAGAGAAGCAATAAATGCACAACTGCACGAGTGTCCCCACCTCCCGGACGCCCTGCACCGGCCCAGGCAAGGGCAGGGGCGCTTGCCGCCCACGGAAGCTTGTGCAGCGGGGCACAGAGGGTTAGCCGGCTTGCAGAGGGGCTCAGCGGGGGAAACGGAAGAAATCCATAGATAACAAACAAGTTCAAAGTCTACACTTTCCCTTCAGAGTGCAATGCTGTAGAGATTTTATTCCTCTGCTCTCATAAATACACACATGTGCACAACTAGATACTGGAAAATTAAATCTTTAATTACATCAGCTGTTTTCAAAAATCATGTTGAGTAGAGATTTTCCAATGATGCTGGCCTTGGTGGATGGCCACCACAGAAGCCCAGCCCTCACCATCAGATGGCAGATGCCCACTGCCAGCTTCAATCAACCTGCTCCACACCCTTTGCCCTAAGAAGACAGTAATGGCCCCACAGCACTAGCAGTGTGGGGCAGTACAGCGGTTAGCCAGACTGAGACTCAACGATCAATCAATCATCCCAAGCAGGTTCCCAGTGCCTCAGGCACTCACCAGGTCCACAGCAAGCGAGATTCCCAGCCCTGAGGCTGCACACTCCCATGCAGGGCTGACAAGGGAGGGGGCCCTGCCCTCTCTTTCTGTCAGGACAGCCTGGTTTCCATTTCCCCATCCAGGAATCATTGGTGTGTATCCCTATCTCCGTGCAATCCATAGGCTACAGGTAGGCAAGGGGCTTAGAGTTTACAGCTAGCTTGTGCCACTTTGGAACTGGTTTTTCTGTTCAGGACTTGACAGATAAAGTCCCCAGCTTCCAGGAGCTTCTGGAGATTCACACCCTTGGAGAAACAAATTAAGAGGATGCAGTGAGTCAGGACACGCCCTCAACACCCAGGGAGACTTCACCATGTGATGCTGAAGAAGGAAAGGCGACAACAAGCAGGCTCTTGTTTGTTCCTGACCATGGGACACCAGCTGCCTGGGAGGTCGCGTCTGTCTGCCATCTGGAGTTATCCCTCTGACTCTCCCTTGCAAGTTTATGATGCCACCACCAGGAGCGGCATCACAGGAATGGGTACTTCCGTGCCAGGGTCACAAAGACTTGGCCTTGTTGTCAAAAGTTTCACATTGAAGTAAGGACTGTGAGGCAGAAGGGTAGGAATAAAAATACCAACTTGGAAGGCTGGGAAGATAAGCTTTGCTGACAATAGCTTGCATTTGCCAGTGTATACTATGCCTGGTTCTGTATTTTCTTACTTAATCCTTACGAAAGCCTATGAGATTGGTGCTATTATTCGTTTTGTTTCTTAACAGCTCCATGCATGGTGGTGCACACCTGTAATTCCAGCACTCGGGAGGCCGAGGCAGGAGGATCCCCTCGAGTTTGAGGCCGGCCTGGGCTCTATAGTGAGTTCAAGTCCAGCCTAAACTGCATAATGATGCCCTGTCTCTAAAACAAAACAAATAATTTGATGTCACACAGCCTGTGAAGGACAGGATTGGGTTCTAAACTGTTTCATTGGATCTCAGAGCACAGATACTATGTGGCTTGTCTGTCACCACTAAGGGTCCTTACAGACTGACTGAGCCCCGCAGGGGGAAGTGTCTAACTCTACTACCTTCATCTTACAGAGAACAAAACAAACACCATGATTTCGGTCCTTTTCAGGGCTCTTTCTATAATCTCTGGGCCTCACAGAATTGCACCTTGGGCATCATTCTATACTCCCAGCCTTCTTGTGCCTGCTTATAACCTTGATCAATTCATTCTTCTGCCTCAGGAGCACAAGGTAAAAAATGTCCATACTCCCCCGGCACTTCCGCTCTTAACCCCCCATAACCCATCAACCCCAAACAGCAGATCAGCTTCTGTGCTGGGCATCGGGCAGAGCCGTGGTCAGTACAGGCTACCACCAGCAGGGGGCAGGCAGGCTTACCGTGTGAATCCCCAAACCGGTCAGCATGTAGACCAGGTCCTCGGTGGCCAGGTTCCCCGACGCCCCCTGCGCATAGGGACAGCCTCCAAGTCCTGCCACAGAGGAGTCGACGACACTCACTCCCATCTGGAAACATAAGGTGAGGACGGTGAAACACTGCTCCCGCGGGGTCCGGAGCCTGCGGGGCCGCCCTTGCAAACCTCCCTCCTCGGTGCCTGAGACGGAGCGCTGTGGGAGGCGGCTTCCCTGTGGCTTAGCAGTCTGTGTTGTGAAAGTTCCACTGGAAGCCAGGGCTTCCCCGGGTTCCTGGATAGTGCTTTGCTTCCTTTCACGCTTTTTTCTGCCAGGAGTACCTTTCCTCCATTCCTTTCGTGGTGACCCTTCCTCATCCCGAAGATCTCAGCCTCAATTAAGCCACCTCCTCTGAGAGGCCCCTCCAAATCACCAACCCAACCCCACCAGCGAGACTTCAGACCTCTGTTTATGAATTCACGCACGCGCATACGTGCCCTGGCTGCGTTGTGGGGAGAAAACCTCGTTCAGAATGGGCTCAGGTTAGAATGGCAGAGACGGTGAGTAGGGACTGCCCCTTTGAGGTGTTTCGAGAGACCTGGGAGATTGGAGGGTTCCCCAAAAGGGGCCGTGGGAGATGGCACAATCCCAGCCTGCTTGTTCAAGAATGATCCAGCAGAGGGCGCGACAAGCCCTGGAGCCAAGAGGACAGTGAATGGCGCATGGAGTGGGCACCGTGGAGGAGATGGCAGTGACCAGGAGCTCAGAGTCACCTCAGGCAGTGGGAGGGTCACAGCGGCCTGTGGCACTGGTTGACGGACAGTGGAGTCTAATGGTGACGTCTCTTCAGATGGCATTTGTTTTCCCTGTGACTCAGGAAGCAGTTCAGGGTAAGGATGGAGCAGGGGTGGTGGAAGCAGGAGGAAAGAAGGTGAACTGGTCATCTAGGAGAGTGGGGAGTAGCCAGACTGCGGCCTGTGACACAGTCTCCTGCGATTAGAGTGGTGGTGCACACCTGAAATGCCAGCACTCAGGAGGCTGAGGCAGGAGGATTGCCATGAGTTTGATACCAGTCTAGGCTACATTGTGAATTCAAGGACAGGCTGACATAGCAAGACCCTGTCTCAAAATGAGGAAAAAAAAAAAAAAAAAAAGAACCCAACAATAAAAAAATAAAAGCTGGTCTCTGCCCATCCTGAGGTACTGACCTCCCAGCCTCCCTTCTTATTTTATTTTATTTTTTTTTTTTTTGCGGCACTGGGATTGAACTCACAACTTCACACCTGCCAGTCAGGCGCTTAAGCCATTGAACCAAACTCCCGGCCCTGGTTTTTTGAGGCAGGGTCGCACTATGTAGCTCAGGCTGGCCCTGCGCTCGCGTTGTAGCCCAAGCCGGCCTTGAATTCACAACACTCCTCCTACCTCAGCCTCCTGAATGCTGGGATTAAAGGCGTGCGCCACCACGCCCAGCTCCAGCCCCTCTTCTTGTATTACTAAATTTGTCTCTGTTATTTCATCCTTTCACCGTACCCCTCATACAGGCAGTTGGGGATCTTGGCCAGGTCCCCGATAGACAGGATTCTGAGTTTTCTGTTTGTTTGATTAATTCATTTTTTTGTTTTGTTTTGAAATCAAAGACAGGCTGGGCATGGCAGTGAATGCCTGATATTCCCAGCTACTCAGGAGGCTGAGACAGAAGGGTCACCAGAGCCCAGGACTTCAAAATGAGGCAGGGTAACATATCAAGGCCCATCTCTAAAATAAAGAAACAAACCAAAAAATAAACAACAAACCAAATAAAAGCTGGAGCCTTCACTACTCAGTCTTCAGACAGATTCTTGATCTACCTCATTCCCAGGTGACCTCATGGTCTTTAAATACCCACCTCTGAGCCGAGACTCCGCCATGTTCACATGGCTGGGAGTCACACAGCCACCAGCCTGGCTGGGAGGGTTCCCCAGAACGCCTGAGAGGCGGCTGTAACCTGCCCCAGGCCTGCATCTTCTGGGTCTCTTCAAACCATCTTTCACCTGGATCCCAGCAGCCTCCAAACTGGTTTCTTTCCCTTCTATGACTCCGGTCTGTCCTCCACCGGCAGCCAGAGGGACCCTTTCAGATCATGCCCTTGCTGCCATCTGCTCAACACTCTCCCGTGGCCATTCAGCCATGTGGGAATGCGCCGAAGTCCCACCAGGCCCCGCCAGATCTGGCCCTTCTGTACCTCCCACCTCTCCCGCCGCCCTGTCAGTCACACTGCTGCCGCCACAGGCCTACTCCACGTCTCCACAACACAGCAAACACCTCCTCTCCAGGGCGCTGCTGTTCCTGGGTCCGGCGACTCCCCTTCTTCTCCCCACTGCGAGTCTGCACAGCTCCCACCCTGAGACCCTCAGGTCTTTCCTGTGTCACCTTCTTGACTGATCCAACACATGGGTGTGACAAGGTCACCATGTCTCTATCCACTACTGCTGGCCTGGCCCTGGCACACTAACATCAGCAACTGTTTGGTGAATGGACGCTTGGAACGGAGTTGTCCCCATGCCCTTTGGGAGACAGGGCGAGTCCCTTTAGTTACCTGCAGAGCCATCAGGGTGTTGGCCAGGGCTTGGCCGTAGGTGTCATGGCAGTGGACAGCCAGGGCGGTCACGGGCACCTCACACATGACAGCCGACAGCATGTCTTTCATGAGCCCTGGGGTGCCTACACCAATGGTGTCCCCTAGGGAGATCTCGTAGCAGCCCATCGAGTACAACTTCTTGGCAACCTGGGGAAGCAACAGGCACATGGAGAAGCCCAGGTTCTACCAATCGGGGGGCCAGAGGCTTGGAGTAGGGATCCATTGCCCAGCTGGTCACCTCCACGTCTGAGGCCCTGAACCTCTACTGGGCCCCAGGCTCTCAACAACTCTAATGGGGATGAAGAGCCTCATGCGGCGGGAAGCAGAGCTGGCCACGGCAGCAGGCCCTGCGCCCCAGCCCCTGCACTTTCCAAGTACTTCAACCACTGAGCCACACTCCTGGGCTCCCTCCCATCTTTCATTTATAATCTGTTCTTTTGTTTTCATTTTTGTTTTTGGGTACTGGGGTTGAACCCAGGGCCTTTACACTGAGTTATGTCCCCAGACTTTTTTTGAGACAGAATCTTGCTAAGTCACTAAGTTGCCCAGGTTGGCCTCAATCTTGTGGTGCTCCTCCTGCCTCAACTTCCAGAGTGCTGGAATTACAGGTGTGTACCACACCCACTAGGCCCTGTGACCATTTCTTTTATGAGGACACCACATGGTATTGGGGAACAAGAGGGCTTCATAGGGAGGCAAGTGGGGTCTGAGGCATGGCTTTACCATTTGCAACCTGGGCAGCCAGTTGTTTAGTCGGTTTCCTCAACTGTAAAATGGAAGAATAACAAATTTGCAGAAGCTTTGCAGGAGAAATGACAGAAGCTCCTGAAATGCTCAAACTCAATTGTGGCCCTGATATTCCTTGGCATTCACCAGTCAGAGACAGACTTGTCCTCCCGAGTACTGGGGACCTTGGGGCTGCTGGGCGAGGCCCTTCTGAGGACGTCACCTGCACAGCGGGGACAGGCACACTGCGCCCTGCCGCACGCACCTCTGCTACTTTAGCCGGGGAGATCTTCCCTTCGTAGGGGCATCCGAGCACACAGGAGACGTACCTGTGGGGGCATGGGGGGAGTGACATCAGCGCCTCGGGCTCCTCAGCCAGCAGCGCTGTGGCTGGGAGGGAGTAGAGGGGGCACCCTTAGGGGCCTGGGAGGAGGGAAGACGAGGAGGGAAGAGGAAGGAGAGAGGAAGAGGAGGGAGAAGGCAGAGAGGGAGCGTGAGCGTGCACCTGTGTAGGAAAAACAGGCGCAGGGGCCAGAAAGGCCGGGCCGGTGCTCAAGTGACAGTCACTGTCCTGAGCCCCTGCTCCACACTCCACAGTGCCAGAGACATGGGCACGCCAGGAACAAGGGACGGGGCTGCACATGTGCAGAGCACAGCTGGGGGGCGGGAGGATTTAACCCCCAGTTAAATGTTACATTCCACGACGTGGGACTATGGGACCCCAGAAGAAGTGCACCATCTTGCACTGAGGAGGGTCAGGGAACGCTTCTCAGAGGAACCCACATCCACAGAGGGCCTAAACAGGCTGGATGTAGGCTGAGCATGTTCTGAGTCTATAAAAAGCAAGCGCAAAGGCCCAAGGCAAGAGACAGCAGGCATGTGGCAAATGGAAAGAAATTCCAGTTGGGCTCAAGGGTGACGTGCAGACGTGAAGGTCGGAATGGAGCTGTAAACAAAGCTGCGGTAAGCGGCAGGGACTGAAGCACGCAGGGTCCTGTAAACCACGTTAAAACGACTGAAGTCAGCTGAGGATGTAGCAGAGTGGCAGAGCACACACTTTACTTATCGTGTACGAAGCACTGGGTTTGATCCCCAGCATGGGGAAGGAAAAATGGCTGAGCTGGGCATGGTGGTACACACCTGTAATCCCAGCATTCTGGGAGGCTGAGGCAGAAGGATCGTCTCCATTGAGCCCAGCCTGGCCAATTTAGCAAGGCCCTGTCCCAAATAAAAAATGAGCCATGCATGGCAACACATGCCTGTCATCCCAGCCCTCCGGAGGCTGAAGCAGAAGGATTGCTGAATGCCGTGGGCCCTGCCAGGAGACTGGTCACCGCCCTCCACCCCCACCCAGCCTCACTCACGGCTGTGAGGCGGAGACCGCCCCTACTTGGTGGGCTAAATGGAAGTTTCAATCAGACATTTCAGGTACAATACAATACCTGGAGGCTCTGCTGCTGGTGACTCAGCCTCAGGAGCTCCTCAGAGACAGATGATGGGCTGGCGGGGGCAGCGGCACTGAGACTAAACTCAGCTCTACCTCATGTCCTGTCTGCCAGATGCTGCTGGTGCACTGGCCAAATTTAGTGGGGAGACAAAGCACTTGCTAGGTGCTCTGACCATGTTTATCTGCCCCCAGCCAGGACAAGGAGCTTGCGGTGGGGAGGACAGCTGGGATCAGAGCTGAGCCCCCTCCAGGAAGACACCGAAGGCTCGCCGGTGTGGCCCGACTCACCCCCGCACGGGAATCCCGGCAGCCTGTGCGGCCTCCAGGACGCCGCCCATGCGCTGGAAGCTCTCCTCTATGGAGCAGTTGATGTTCTTCTGGGAGAACAGCTCTGAGGCAGCTCCGAAGACGCTCACTTCCTTGGCGCCAGCAGCCACCTGCCAATGCCCAGGGGAGCGCCTTCAGCACCTCTCGGGGCGCTGACACTGTGGCAAAGTGTCATTTTATGGTAAATGTTATGGCACAGGAATGTTACAGGCTGAGTTGTGTCCCCTTAGGAAGACACAATGAAGTCCTAGGCACCGGCCCCTTGCAATGTGACCTTGTCTAGAAACAGGGTCATCACAATGTAATTAAAGAGGCAGCCACACTAGAGGAGGGTGGACTCCTTATCCAGTGTGACTGGTGGCCTTAGAAGATGGCTTTGTGATGACACAGAGACAGAAGAGAAGACGGGAATCCCCGGGGTGATGCACTGACAACCCTAGGATGCCAGGACCAGCGTCCGGGAGAGGCAGGAACGGCTGCTCCCTGAGCCCTCAGAAGGAACCGATCCTACTGACACCCTGATTCTGGGCTTCTGGCCTCCGGAATGTGAGAGAATCAATTCTTATTGTTTTGAGTCACCCAGTTCATAGTACTTTCTCACAGCAGATCTAGGAAGTACACAGTGAACTGTATCTCAGAATAAACCAAGACTGGGGCTGTAGCTCAGTGGTAGAGCACTTGCCCAGCAAGGTGAAGCCCTGGGTTCCATCCCCAGAACTCCAAGGCAGGGAAGGAATGTCAAAAATACAACTGTGACATCTCCCAATGAGATCACTAATGCGGTCACTGTCACCACCCTGAAAGCCTTTTTTTTTTTTTTTTTTACCAGGAATGGAACTCATGACCTTTCACTTGCCAGGCAGGCGCTATGCCACTGAATCATATCTCTGGTCCTTGAGTTCAATCCCCAGTGCCACAAAAAACAAAAACAAAAACATATCTCTGGTCCTGAAAGCTACTCTTAAAAGGAGTTTTTCACCTAAATGGAGAACTAACACCTAGCAGGGATGCTGTCTGTTGTCCAAAATGATAGTAAGTTGGCAGATATGCTCATGAGAACCTGGTTACTTCTCTGAAGAAGTGGGTAACAAGAGCTAGCATTCACTCAGCACTTATGTCAGGCTCTTGCTATGCAAATTATGTGTAATCTATTTTCTGAAATCCTCTCAACGTCAGGTACTATCATTAGTCCTAGTTTATAGGCAGAACTGGGGCTCAGAGAGGTTAAGCAACTTGTCAAGCTCGCGAAGCAGTGAGCAGCAGGGCCAAGACTGCCCAGGGTCTGATGGTGCTGGTCACCACCAGAGAAAAGATGTTTAGACAGACGTCCCCGGACAGGGGGCCATGGAGTCAGGGACTAACATCATCAGTCTCATCCCAGGAGGCCCCACCAACAAGCTGTCCTCTTACCGCTGCTTCGAAGCCTTTCAGATTTGGGGTCAGCACTGGGTAGTTGATGCCAGGAAACTTTTGAATCCCCTTTAAGACTTCCGTGTGGTCAGCCATCTAGGAGCCAAAGGACACATGGCCAAAGCAGGCAGAGTCCTCAAAGTTAGAGAAAACCTTTTCACCACAACGCCTCTCTCTGCTCTCCAGGCCTGTGGAGAGTAAGTCTTCTGCAGGGCTGAGTTTCCTTTGGTGTTTACCATCTGTAACTGCTGTGTGGCCTGCAGGCCCTTGGGTTTGAGTGACGTCCCCAATTTCTCCCTATGGCTGATACTACCAGTTTCACGTAAGCAGCACCAGAGGAAATACCACCATTTGCCATTTACTGACAACATTCTCCCAGCCAGGCACTGCTGCACTCTCTTCACTATCTAAAGCTCATTTTCTACCAGGATCTTTCTTCTCCAGTTGCCCGGCTCTGTACAGCAGGATGTCTTTTACTGAACAGGCATAGCGATTCAAGATTCTCAGAACCGCAAGAGACCTGCCAAGTCATCTGCAAACTGGAGAGACCTTAGCGAGGTCACCAGCAAGCTGGGTACAGCTGAGACTGAACCTGAGCCCC
The DNA here is from genome assembly GCA_004363535.1 of Dasyprocta punctata. Taxonomy (NCBI): domain Eukaryota; kingdom Metazoa; phylum Chordata; class Mammalia; order Rodentia; family Dasyproctidae; genus Dasyprocta; species Dasyprocta punctata. The sequence goes on along the minus strand of RJWM01007587.1, from coordinate 4,224 downwards.
CAGGCCAAGTCACATCTTTTCGGTGCGACAGTGTTGGCAATCACTGGAGACCTCTCAAAGCCAAAGCCACGGGAACCTATGCTCCCAACTTCCACTGGCCCCAAAAGCAAATGCAAGACTTCCCGCCCTGTCATCTGGGAAGGGCCTCTCCCTGAGGCTGGGGCTCACCTGGGGAACCCACTTGGGAGACACAAAGCTGGTAGCTTCTATAACAGGAAGTCCTGCTTCCGAAAGCATGTCTATCAGCTTGATTTTCACTGGAGTAGGTACGACATTCTGCAGTGGAGACACCAGAAAAGGCAAATCAGTGTGCAGCACCTGCTGGCTCCCAGCTTTTGTTGCAGCCAGCACCTCACTGTTGTGACTTTCAAACACTAACATAAATTCACACGTGACCCCCACCAGTGGTGTGGGGTACAAGGCTTGTCTTTAAGTTCTACAGATAGTCTTGGTGGAGACAGCTTCGCATCTGAAAAGGAATTAATATTTACATGGAAATGGTAGTTTTCTACCATCCACACTTCCCCTTAACTAAACCTGTGCTAAGTTATGGCCCCATCATAAACAAATTGAGCACGGATGACTCACGCTTTCTGGGTCCTATAGGATGGAGCCCCCAAAGTCCCACACCCTCCCTTTCCTAGCTCCCAACTGCACAGGACTTGGCCCACAATGCTCAGCCTAAACCTTCCTTCTCTCCCTCCTCCCGACCACTCCTAGTCACCCACCTGATTCTGTTTTCCTCTTTCCAAATCTACAGTCATTATTTCATGAATGTATGGTATGGTCTCACTCTACCAAATCATCCTACACAGGAATCTTCCAAAACCACAGCCTCCATTGTCTCATTTTCCTGTTTAAAAGCCTTCTGGGCCAGGTATGTGGCACATGCCTATAATCCCAGCACTCAAGAGGCTAAGGCAGGAGGATTGCCATGAACTCGAGGCCAGCATAAACTACATAGTGAGGACCATCTCCCCCTCAAAAAAACAAAAGCAAAAACAAAAACAAAGTAAAAGCCTTCTTCAGCTTCTTGGTACTAAGGATTAGGTCAAAATCCTTGAAAAATATTTTCTCACCAGACCCTCTCACCTGCCCCTTCTAATTTCTTTCTTGCTGATTTAACTTAATCCACCCACAAATAATGATTTTTGGTTTTATTTTGAGATGGGGCCTTGTTATGTTGCTCAGGCTGGTTTTAAACTCACAGGCCCAAATTATCCTCTCAAGTAGCTCACAAATACTGTTTTCCGTTTGCTTAACACTTTGTTTTTTTAGTGGGGGGTTTGGTCATAGTAGGGATTGAACCCAGAGCCTTTGTATTGAGCTGTACCTTCAGGCCTTCCTTTTTTAAAAAAATTTTTTTGAGACAGGGTCTCACAAATCACTAAGTTGTCCAGGCTGGGCTTGGACTTATGAAGTCCCTGTCTCAGCCTCCAGGGGTACTGGAATTACAGGAATACGCTATCATGCTCAGCTACAAATAACTTCTGAAGGCCTTCCATGTTCAGGGACAATGTCAGGTGCTAGGGATACAGCAGTAATCATAACAAACTTGATTCTACCCTCATGGAGCCTTCAGACTACTGTTTCCAAAAAGCATTCACTGTTAAAGCCAGGGAGGTCATGCTTTTTTTAAAAAAAGGAGCAAAGTTTTAAATTAATTAATACGTGAATGGCGGGGGGGGCAGGTCTTGCTATGTAGTTCAGCCTGGCCTTGAACTCCTGACAGCCCTCCTGCCTCATTCCCAAGTGCTGGGATTACAGGCATGCACCATCACCTCCAGGTCAAAAAAACTTTCCTTATTGAAAAAAAAAAAAAAAAAAAAAAAAGATTATTTCAGAAAAATGCCAAAAGAAAACTACCCTTACAACTTCCCCGAAATAACACCATTAACATCTTAGTAACTTTCTTTCTTTCTTTTTTTTTTTTTTTTTTTTGTCTTTTTGAGACGGCAGCCTTCGGAGTGCTGGGATTATAGGCATGCCCTACCACACCTGGCTACATTTTAGTAACTTTCCACATAAAATTTGTTAGTTGTTGGCCACGTGTGATTATTTAAATTTAAACTGATTAAACTTATACACAAATAAAACTTTGATTCCTCGGTCACAGAAGAAACTGAAAATTTCACAGAATGTTCCATAGGACTACGCTGTTTTCCATTGTTTCCCAGGTAAATGCTTCCACATGTATAAACCCTTTTTTTCCTTAGAGTATAAAACAGAATACAGGTGTTCTTTTACAGGTTTGAGTTACTTAATGTATTCTTCCATTAACAGCTTCATAATATTCCATTTTATGAAAAGCCCCCAATGTATTTGATCCAATTTCCCTGCCATATGAAAAACCAAAGCAGACGTGTGAGACATCCCTTATTTTGGTTGGCTGAGTTCCATCTTTACCTTTTCATTTTGCAGACCATCTCGGGGACCAACTTCCACAATTTTCACTCGCTTTGGGAAGGTGCCCACAGATGAAGTGCTGACCTTTGGTTTAAAAGGGGAAACAAAAAGGGCAAGGGATTGTCACAATTTACCCGTCTGACAGGACACATCCTTACTAATACTGAGACAAGAAGCAATATTTCTTACTGTTTAATTCACAAGTGGATCCGAAAGCAGACTGTATTCAGAACAGGAATAAGCAAGAGACATTCCCAGGACAGGATGTGAGATCCAGACTGACTTCTGGCTGCCATCTGACACTATCTGCACCTCTCCAACTCAACAGTCCCAGAGAAGAACTCTCATTTCTCCTAAAGGCCATCTGACTTCATCCTTCCTATCTCTATAAAAGGTATCCCATGCGCCCATCCTGTTGTTTAAGCCGAATTCTGACTCAGCCTCTTCCCATTTGCTGGGTCCTAAAAGGTCAGCTTGACTCCAGCTGACCGGGGAAACTGAATCTCACTCTGCTCTCCTGTTAGCTCCCTCAGCGTCCAGCGGGGTCCCTGCGCCCCTGCCCCGAGGCCTTCTCTCCTGCAGCAGGGTTATTCTCCATTCTGCTCACGGCCTCCTCTCAGCCTTGTCACAGAGGCCTCTGACCAGTCTGCACAGCTGCTACCCCCTCACCTCCATTATTTTCTGCTTCAGGACAACAGTTACTTCCTCCAGAGCGCTGCAAATATGCCTACTTGAGGGGCCTCCTGCAGCATGGAAGCTTGTTGAGGGACCTTGTCTTTTTCAACAACCACTTCCTCCAGACTGCTCAGCACTGTGCCTGGCACAAGGGAGGCGGTCATTAAAGTTACTGAAACCACAAACAATGCAAAGGCCTGGCTGTCCCAGAGGAGGACAGTCACTGAGAGTGGGGGGGATGAACTCTGGATTTGACAGTGTGGTTGGGGATACACAGGGAAGCTCTGATCTAATCCTAGGCTGAGGCCAAGAGAGAAAATGAGTCTGAGAGATGATACTCCCAGCTGCTGAGGGGCAATTACAGAATTTTTAAAAAAAAGTTTTGATCCTCCTTTATATAGTTTGCTCCATATCTACCCCTCCTCTGCACCAAGCAACATGGGGCAGGTACCACAGGGCTTCTTTCCCCTCCCCTTCTTAATATAGCTCTTCAAATCAACTTCATTTTAGCAGATTTTATCTGGATAAACACACTGAAATGGGGCAAGGAAATATCCTGTGTAATCTGCCAAGGAACCCAAACTCCCCAGAGCTTTAAGAAAGGAAATATACTCTGCTGAGCCAACTGAAACTTGACAACTCACCTAAATGGCCCTGTTTCTAGCCAGCTTCCTACAGACAAAGGTAACAAACCACTGAACTGCGTGAGACCAAAAAGCTGAGCGGAAGTTCCCTGCACCTTGAATCTCCCTCGGACAGATGTTTGCTTCTTCTGGCCGATTATCCTAGAAGCATTCCAGTGAAACTTCAGTGTCATGATGCAGGCCCTCTTTTATGAACTATTTAATTTTGTTGAAAGAATGCAAAACCTGCTATTAAATTTCTGTTGGAGAACAAAATAAACTCAATTTCACTTCATTGCCCATATCAATTTTTTTTTTTTTTTGAGACAGGGTCTCGCTTTGCCTTGAGTTCACTGTGTAGCTCAGGCTGGCCTTGAACTCATGACAATCCTCCTGCCTCAGCCTCCCAGGTGCTGGATTACAGTGTCCACCACCATGCCCTGTTAACAAATCTTTATATACAATAAATCACATTTATTAAGTGCTTATTATTTGGCAAGGAGTTATGAGATATTTCCAT
>RJWM01007586.1:39308-77399 GCA_004363535.1 Dasyprocta punctata | reverse complement strand
TTTTTTTTTTTTTTTTTTTTTTTTTTTTTTTTTTTTTTTTTTTTTTTTTTTGTTGTTGTTGTTTGTTTTTGCAGTATGGTAGTTGAATCCAGTCCTTTGAACATGCTAGGCAAGTGCTTTACCAGGGACTAAGCTACAGCCTCAGTCCCTGAATTTTGTTAATTTCAGTTTTTTTAACTCATAATGTAATAGATTTTTAAGCTAATTTTTAAAATGAAGGTGTCCCAGTAAAAACTTTTTAAACTGTAGTTTGAATTTTATGTAATTTTATGAATTTTTAAAACTTTTAAAAATTTTTCCTTCATTGGTACATTTTATTATTTTATTATTTTTTTGGTACCAAGGATTGAACTCACGACCTCGCACTTGCCAGACAGGCGCTTACACTGCGGAGCTAAATCCCTGGCCCTTCATTGGTACATTTTATATACATAATGATAACCTTCATCATAGGGAATTTTTACCTGTACATGATATATCTTGTGGCTTCTTTTTGTCCCATTCCCCTCCCTTCTCTCTTCTCCCTGTTCTTATTTACAAAATTTTTGTTTCTTTTTTTTTTTTTTTTGTCTCTTTCCCACTCCCACTGCTCTTGTTCCCCTTCTCACTTGAATATTTTCTTCCCTTTTCTCAATATCTGTTATACATTTTGGTCCTTATTTATACTTTTGGTTTCTCACACCAGAGAAACAATATGGTATTTAAACATTGTGTCCTGTTTATTTCACTTAAGAGTATGGTCTCAAGCTACGTCCATTTAGTTAGAGATGTCTCAAGCTTACCCTGCTTTATGAAGAGTAGTACTCCATTGTATAAAAAAATCTCTTTTATCCTTTGATCGTTGATGGGCATTTGGGCTGTTTCCAGGATTTAGCTATTTCACACTGTGCCACTATAAACATGGTTGTTCATGTATTGCTGTGGAATGATGCTTTCATTTGTTTCAGAAAGGTACCAAGTAGAGGAATAGTTAGGTTAAATGGAGCTTCTAGTCCTAGTTTTTTGAGGAATCTTTATGATGATTTCCACAGTGGTTGTACCAGTCCACACTCCCACCAACAGTGGAGAATGGTTCATTTCTTACTGACAGCCGTTCTTTCTAGGGTAAGATGGAATCTCAGCTTTGTTTTAATTTGCATCTCTTGAATGACCGGTGATGTTGAATATTTCTTCATACATTTATTTGCAGTTTCTACTTCTTCATCTGAGAAGTGTGTATTCATTTCAGATGCCCATTTTTGGATTGGGTCTTTAAATTGTGCTGGGGGTGTTCTGAAGTTTTTTGAGTTCTTTGTATATTCTAGGTATTAGTCCTTTGAGGAACAGCTAGTAAATATTTTTTCCCACTGTGAGTTGTCTCTTCACTCTGTTGATGGTTTCTTTTGCTGTGCAAAAGCTTTTGAGTAAGATGAAATCTTAGTTGTTGATTCTTTGCGATAGTTCCTGTGTGATCAGGGTTTTGTTCATCAGTCTTTGCCTGTACCAGTGTCTTCAAGTGTTCTATCTATTCTATCTTCCAAGATTTAATATTTCTATTTTAATATTTAGATTTTTGATCCATTTCAGTTTCAGTTTAGTGTATGGTGGAAGACATGGGTCCAGTTTTAATCTTCACTATGTGGAGAGTCAGTTTGTCCAGCACCAATTTTTAAAGAGGCTGTCTTTCTTCCAGTGAATGTGTTTGGCCCCTTGGTCAAAGACAAGGTGGCTGAGCATATTTGGAGTTGTTTCTGTATCTTCTAATTTGTTCCATTGAGCCGGGCGTGGTGGCGCACAACTTTAATCCCAGCACTCGGGAGGCTGAGGTAGGAGGAGTGTTGTGAGTTCGAGACTGGCTTGGGCTACAGCGCGAATGCAAGGCCGGTCTGAGCTACATAGTGCAACCCTGCCTCAAAAAACCAGGGCTGGGACTTTGGCTCAGTGGCTTAAGCGCCTGTCCTGGCAGGTGCAAAGTTGTGAGTTCAATCCCCGGTGCCGCAAAAAAAAAAAAAAAAAAAAAAAAAAAAAATTGTTCCATTGATCCTCAAGTCTTTTTTGACAGTACCATGGTATTTTTAATCACCGTAGCTTTGTAATATAATTTCAAGTTAGGCATTGAAATGTCCCCACCTTGCCTTTGTTGCTTAGGCTCAGGTTTTTTTTTATTTTTTGAGACCTCACTGTGTAATGCAGGCTGGCCTTGAACTTACTTATGTAGCCCAGGCTAGCCTCAAACACACATCGATCCTCCTGACTCAGCCTTCCAAGTGCTGGGATTACATGTGTGTGCTACCATGCCCGGCTCAGAATTGCTTTTGTTATTCCAGGTCTCTTCCAGTTCCAAATGAATTTTAGGATCGTTTTCTTTAATTCTGTTAGATATACTATTGGTATTTAACAGGAATTGTACTAAATCTTTATAACAGTTTTGGAAGTATGGCCATTTTCACTATATTGGTTATTCCTACCCAACAACAAGGAATATCTTTCCATTTTCAGATATCCTTTCTCATCTCCTTTTTCAGTCTAATGTAATTTTTCAAAGTCTTTTTATTTCCTTTGTTAGTTTGAATCCTAGGTATCTCATTTTTTTGGATGCTATTGTGACAGGTGTTATTTCCCTAATTTTTCTCTCAGTGAGTTTGTTTTTTGAATGCTATTGTTACAGGAATGCTATCGAATGTTGACTTTGTATCCAACTGTGCTACTGAATTTGGTTATTAAATCTAGAAGTCTTTTGGTGGACTTTTTGGGGTCTTTTATGTGAAGTATCATATCATACTCAGATAATGATAATTTAAATTCTTCCTTTTCTGTCCTTATCCCCTTTATTTTTTTTTTTTCTTGTGTAATTGCTCTAGCTAGCTGGGTATGGTGGTGCAGTCCTGTAATCCCAGCACTCAGGAGGCTGAGGCAGGAAGATTGTTACAAGTTTGAGACCAGCCTGGGCTACAAAGTAAGCTCAAGGCCAGCCTGAACTGCATAGTGAGACCTTGTCTCAAAAAAGACCAAATAAATAAATAAATAAGTACATAATTGTTCTGGCTAATGTTTCCAGAACTATGTTGAATAAGAATGATGACAGTGGACCTCCTTGTTTTGTTCCTGATTTTAGAGTGAAAGCTTTCAGTTTTTGTCCATTTAGTATGATGTTGGCTGTTGGTTTATTATAGATGACTTTTATGAAATTGAGATAAAGATCATCTATTCAGTTTTCTGTAGGGTATTTATCATGAATGGGTGTTAGACTTTGTCAAATGCTTTTTCTGTATCATGTAGTTTTTGTGCTTGACTCTGTTAATGTGGTATATTACATTTATTGATTTGTGTATGTTGAACCATCCCTGGATCCCTGAGATGAACCTTACTTAGTCAAAGTATGTATCTTCTTGATTTGCTACATTCTGTTTGCCAGTATGTTATTGAGGATTTCTGCATTTATGTTCATTAGGGAGACTGGCCTGTAATTCTTTCTTAGTTGGGTCCTTCTCTGGTTTTGGTATCAGAGTAATGCTTGCTTCCAGGAATGAATTTGGGAGTATTATTCCCTTTCAGTTTCATTAAAGAGTTTCAGAAGTAGTGGTGTTAGGTCTTCTCTAAATTTCTTATAGAATTCAGCAGTGAATCTGTCAGGGCCTAGGCTTTTCTATGTTGATAGGTTTTTAATTACGTCCTTGATTTCGTTTATTGATATTGGGTTATTTAGGATTTTTATATCTTTTTGATTCAGCTTTTACTTAAGCATGTTCTGTGAGCTACTGTGTGATCTGTTTTGGAGAATTGTGTGCAGCTGAGAAGAATGTGCATTCTGATATTGTGGGGTGGAATACTCTGTAGACATCCACTAAATCCATTTGTTCAGAAGTTTGGTTCATTTCTGATTATTTCTTCATTGATATTTTGTCTTGTTGTTCTATTTGTGATAGTGGTGTATTGAGGTCCCCCATTAAAATTGTATTAATGCTTATTTGACTTTTCAGGTCCGTTAAAATTTGTTTTATATAGTTTGGTGCACTGGTATTTTATATTTATATTTATATATATATATATATTTAAGATTGTTATCTCTTTCTCTTGGATTATTCCCTTTACATGGATATAGTGGCCTTGTTTGTCTGTCTTAAGCAGTTTTGACTTGAAATCTACTTTGTCTGCAAGTAGAACAGCTACCCCTGCTTTTTTCTGGGTTCCTGTTGCATGGAGTATTGTTTTCCATCCTTTGACTTTCAGTCTGTGAATTTTGTTTTGAATTAAATGTACTTGCTGTATGCAGCATAATGTTGGGTCTTGCTTCTTGATCCATTCTGCTGATCTGTTTGTTTTGATTGGTGAGTTGAGATCATTTACATTGATGCTTATAACTGATATATATTGACTTATCCTTTGTCATTTTATTTTTTTTTTTGTTGTTCATTCCCATTCCCCCCACCCCTCTGTATTTAATAACTTGCCTTGCCTGATGAATTCATTCTGCCGGGGGTCACGGAGTTGTAGTTCTTGTAACTTACCTTTTTCTAGAATGTCCTTCAGAACATTTTGGAGTGCTTATTTGGTATTCATGAATATCTTCAGGTGTTCTTTGTCATGGAAGTATGTTATTTATCCATCAATTTTGAAAAATGGTTTTGGGTGTATCAGTCTTGGTTGGAGGTTGTTTTCCTTTAGGGCTTGAAATATTTCATTCCAAGCTGTCCTTGAATTGAGGGTTTGTGTTGAGAAGTCTGCTGTGATTCTGATGGGTTTTCCTTTATATATGATTTACTTCTTTCCTCTAACAGCATTAACTATTCTATTCTTGTGTTGAATTTCTGGAATTTTGACTAATATATGTCTTGGTGTAGTTTTTTTTTTTTGATCATGGCTAATTGGAGTTTATGTGCCTTGCTTATCTATATGTCAAATTCTTTTCCCTGTTTAGGAAGTTTTCTTCTGTTAATTTCTGAACCAGTTTTTGATGTCATTTGTCCTTTCTTCTGGTTTTTCATTGACACCCATTAATCTTATATTATTCTTCTTTGCATCATCTAGGAACTGTTGGATTGTTCTTTTTTAGTCTTGCTATTTTTAAGAAATCTTTATTTTATTTTATTTTATTTTTATTTTTATTTTTTTGCGGCACCGGGGATTGAACTCACAACCTTGTACCTGTCAGGTGCGTAAGCCACTGAGCCAAACTCCCGGCCCTGGTTTTTTGAGGCAAGGTCGCACTGTGTAGCTCAGGCCGGCCTTGTGCTTGCATTGTAGCCCAAGCTGGCCTCGAACTCACAACACTCCTCCTACCTCAGCCTCCCGAGTGCTGGGATTAAAGGCGTGCACCACCATGCCCGGCTCGAAATCTTCCTTTTAATGATTGCTAACTACAATATTTTCTTCTATATCTGATATTCTATCCTCACATTAGCTCCATGTCCTTTGTATATGTTCAGTGGAATTTTTATTCTCCTGGATATCTGTTTGAATCTGTTTCATTTATTCCATTTCTTTCCTATGTTAGGTGTTCTTGGTTTCCATTATTTTCCTAATCTCCTGTACATATTTTTTTGTCTACATCTGCTCCAGAGCCACTAACCCTGTCTTTCCTTATGGTCACCATCTCTGTAGCTGAGAAGTTATTTCTGACCTGATTTTTTCTAGAGCCTTGTTCTGGTTTGTTACTTTTGCTATTACCACTTCAGAGAGTCCAGGTGGATGGCCTTTGAAGTGTTTTGCCTTACTGCCCCTTAGGTTTGCTGTTGGTGAATTTGAAGTGTGGAATTGTATCTTGCTAAAGTGTCTTCTCATTTTATTTTTTCTTTTGTTTCTTTCTTTAAAAAAATTTTTTTTTATTAGTTTAATTCCTGGTGTGATGTGTGTAAATAGCTTATAGTTAGAACCTTTAGGAAATGGCTACTTCTCAGAAATATCCTCCATGTAACTGGCTGGGTTGTGAGTCTGTTGGAACTCAGAACAGCTGTGGGCCAGCTCCGTCTTACTCTTTCTGTGGGCTTCAATTCTCGTTTTAGATTCTTCTTGGGTCCAGAGGACCCATCTCCCTCTTTTTTTTCTCTCTGTTATTATATTCCAGCATTTGGATAGTATTTTTCAGGGAGTCCCCCTATCACGGTGTTCACTGGTCCGCCATTTTGAAGCTCCTCCCCAGCTCCATCTTTTGGCTCCAGTGTCAAGGTGAGGCTGCAGAGTTCAAGTTGGTAGGAGATTAGGGAGCCAAGTGCATTCTGGCAGGAAGCTAAGTGTCAGGCTGGCAGAAGGCACACGGAGTGCTGCAGGCTGAACAAATTAGGTTCCAGCCACACAGTCAGAAACCAGCCTAAATTTAAGTGGAACTAAAGGTGCAGGTTAGCTGGGATTATCCACTACCCTGCCATGCATCTACAGCTGGCTTGTTGGGATTAATCAATTTGAATCTGGACTCTTGTCTGCCCACTGTCTACCAGTGACAGCAGAGACATGCCTTGAAGTGAACATTTTTTTCTCATTTCCTTTTTTTTTTCTTTCTTGGTTTTTTTTTTTCTTGTTTGTTCTTGTTTTTGTATGAGTATGAATATGGTTTCTAGTTTTTTTGTTGTTGTTCTGTTCTGTTCCTGTTTTTATTACTTCCTTCTATTTCCCTACATTTTCTTCACCAGTTTCCCAGTTTGCATAATCGTCCTTTGTCCTCCAGCCTTGCTTTTAATCTCTTCCTCTTCTTCTATTTCTCTATTTCCCCCCAATCCCTTTTAAATTTTATCCCCTGAGGGTAAGATTGTCATATTGAAGACTTATTTACTGCATACAATTCTTGGTTCATTTTAAATTTTGCTATATAACTACATATCTAGTTCATACAGTTAAAGTTGGCAAATAATAGTTACCACAGTTTGTCATTTTTTAGACTGTGCTTACTGCTGTTGTTTCTGCTGATTGTACTACTGTAGCTAAGGTGACATAATTGTTCTAATCAGTTGTTCTTCCTGGTATGTCAAGATTGATATTGTGTAAGGGTCATAAATACTACTCTAGGCCACTGCCAAAGAACCAGGGGCTGGGCCAAGAGGGCAGCACCTCTCATCCCTAATAAATTGAAGGGGTAGGAACTTGCAACAGTCTCAAAACTATAATATGTTTAAGTATGTCTTTATTACTAACTTGTCATTCCCCTTTGTGACATTAAAAATAATTCTAACATGTTTGTCTTTGTATAACTTATTTTAATTTTATAAGTTTATTAGAATTTAAACATGGTAACTATGATATTGATGTTAAATTTCCTCCTGTAGAAATTGATGTAAAAGAAATGTCATGTGAAAGTACTTTTCATCTTACATGGTTTCTTGGGTATTAGTGTTTATAGTATCTTAATTTTTTATAAAGAAGTGCTTTGTTTTCTAAGTTTATATTTTTTCACTACTCACAAATGCATTTCCTTATTTCTTATGCTACTTGAGTTTTCATTTGCGAATACTTTTTTATTTTCTATATATTTTTAACCACTAGTTGTTAACTGTTTAAGATCAGTGTTCTTTCCATTTGTCTCAACTTACATAATGAAACTTATTAGTTATCTTTTAGAAATGTATTCTATGCTTTTGACATGATATTCACTTTAAAAAGTTATACTTAGCCTTGTGAGTTCCTTTGTTTATCAGTTTATGTTTTGATGTCTTATCTATCATTTCTCATATTTATCCTTAACTAAATGCTGTAGTGCAAAATATGATCTTATACTAGATGAGCAGGTAGAAGACTCAAAATCAAGTCACTCACACACAAGTAAAAAACATAAGAAAAAAACACGACACTGCTCTGAAGAAAAAGAAGATGAAGACTACGTGCCAATCAAAAATGTTAACCAGGTATTCCTAATGCCCAGACTTAGGTTTTGAGTAGCAAATACAGTGGCATCTTGGTTCACAAACTTAATTTGCTCTATGATTTTGGAAAAGATGGCCATGTTTGTGTTCGTGTGGGAAAGATGGCTGTGATCATGTTGGTCACTTGACTCACAGTTCGCAAACAAAAACAAAATTTTGCCAGATGCTTCTGTTTGTGAATCAAATTGTTTGTTGACAAAGCTGTTTTTTAACTGAGATACCACTGTGTGTTGTCTCCCTTGCTTTTTTCTTTTTTTTTTTTTGAGACAAGGTTTTGCTGTGAAGTTCAGACTAGCCCCAAACTCACAGCAGTCCTCCTGTCTCAGCCTCCCAAGTGCTGAGATTACAGGTGGTTGTGTGCCACCATGCTCGACTGTTGTCCCTTTTTAAATTACCTCTTGGTGGTGTAATTTAGGAGGTAATGGATAATTCTGCACCGAGATAGGTATGTAGTTCCTAACTCTAAAATTTAGATTGGTTGTATGTGGTAACAGGCTTCAATTTTCAAGAATATGTATCACAAGTTATGAAAGATCATTTTCACAGTGACTTAATATATATTTATATGTTGTCAAGCAAGAGCAATTTCCATATCTGTGTCTACTCATTTATTCCTATCAAAACAAGTGTGACTGTGCTGGAAAAATGCTTCTCTGTTATTTATCAGGAAGTATTTTATGCACAGCACTTACACTCCTGGAGGTTTCACAGCCTATGAAACACTTATGTTCTTCCATATTGAATATAAAACTACACTAATAATTAACTTGATCATCTCAAAGCTCTTCTGAATGAATGATTTTCTGAAATAATGAGAATGAAAATTTGCTAGAGAAAATTGATTACGAACAGATCATTTCTGATCTGTGTTCTGTTTCTTGTTTAAATAAAATGCAAGTTACGTCTCAGCCCCTTGCTTTTGTTTTAGCACATGGAAGACATGTGAACTAGGCCCTAGTGGGTAAGGATTTTAGCAGGCTGAGGTGATTAGGTTGAATGATACAAAGACAGATGGATTGTGGTATAGTAGGCAAGGTTAAGAACTTGCTGTTGGAACAGTTAGGTTTATATTTCTACACTGCTTGTTATTGATATAAGTCTTATCAAGTTATTTAACTTTGTGAGCCACAGTTTTTTCCTCTGTGAAACTGAGGTAATACGTAACAGGTATGTGTTAAGGTTAAATGAAAAAAACTGTATGTAAACATTTTTATCACTGAATATTCTTACTGCCATTACTTGTACTATTATAGAAAAATTACTATTTTAGAGTTAGTGGAAATAGTTTCTCCTATAGTTATGTCATTAACTGAGTTAACATTTTAATTTGTCTCATTTTATTTTTGAAGTTCAAGGATTACTTAAATTTTTTTTTTTTTTGGTTTGTAGTTTTAGGTTGTATAGTTGAAAAATAAAATATGCAGCATACATGCAAAGAACCCCCTTATATTTTTGTTTCTTCTCCTTTTTCCTCTTCCCCCATAGGTAACTATTCTGCATATTTTGTGTTTTCTTCATTTAAAAATTTTCAAGAAATATACTTTTGATAAATATTCTTGGCTTCCTGTGTCCTGGATAGCATACATCCCTACCCTTTGCTGTTGCCTAGCAGAAGTATGGTCTTCTTTCCATAGTCCATTAACTATTTAAAGATTGCCATCATTCTTGCCCTGTCCCAGTTGTAAAATATGCCTTTGTCTGTTTCTTTAAATATTCCTCGTATGAATCAGTAATAATATGAGCAGTAGTAGCTACCACCTTTATTGTCTTTGTAATGTGAGGTGATTTTTTTAATCCTCATTTCATAACAAAGAAGACAGTAAAGATAATAAAGATTGTTATTGGTCCATGGTTTTATATAGCTAGTAAATAATGGGATCAGTTTAGGTCAGATTCATACTCCTAACTACTCTATTGCTGTTCTTACCAGGAATATATTCCAGTTTTCTTTCCTCAATCCTGTTATTCTGCCAAGAATACTTTGCCCATAATGCTGCTTCAGTGAGGTATAATAGAAATGTTTCCTTCATCTTAATTTCTGTACTTAGTCCAAAATCACTTCCCCCAAAAAGAGTCACACCAGAGTTTTTTTTTGAGCAGGGTCTCACTGTGTAATGCAAGCTGGCCTTGAATTCACTTAAGTAACCCAGGGCAGCCTTGCACTTGTGGCAGTTCTCCTGCCTCAGACTCCTGAGTGCTGGGATTACAGGCAGGCACCACCACCCCTGGGACTCCAGACTTTTAAAATGGTAGTTATAGCACATTCTTATGAATTTTTAGCACTCTTTCCACTAAAAAACTTAATCCCCCCCCACCCCACCCAAACGTGTGCTGCTTTTATCTGCACCTTTTCATCCTGAACTTGTGCATGGAATCTTCAATAAATTGAGATTGGAGATAAACATTGATGTGTGTGAGATGATCAGAGGTCTACAAAAATGGGAAGACTGCCTACATTTTAAGTCTATCCCCTCCTCACTTTTATGAATTTTTTGATTCTGCTATTAATGATTACTTAAGGCCTTATAGTACAGAATATCCCTTTTTGGCATCACATTTTTTGGTAGAAATGCTGTTATCTGCTACTTCTTTTTATTTATATATATATATATATATATTTATTTATTTTTACTTTTTGGCAGTACTGGGAGTTGAATCCAGTTCTTGGCTAAGCAGGCATTCTACCACTGAGTCCCCTGGCACTTTTTTATTTTGTATTTGAGACAGAGCCTTATTAAGTTGCCCAGGGTGGCCTCAAACTTGTGACTCACTTGCCTCAGCCTGAGTAACTGGCATTATAGGAAGGTACCATCATGCTTAACTTGCTGTTAGCAAGTTCTTTGTAAAAAGAATTTTAAGCAAGTTGGTAACTATAAAACTGCTAAATTCTGAATAATCTCTTAACTCATTTCTTTTCCTTCAGTATGTTAAAACATTTTCTGCTGTTAAACTTTGATTTAATAATATAGCTACATTACTTTTTCTTTCTAATAAAACTCAGCAGCACTATTTTTCATTTCAGTTTGAAAAACATAATAAAGGGAATTTGTACCACTAGTTACATTTTAGATATACCTCAAATTTTCCTGTTTGTTGGTATTTTGCTGAGAGAGTATAGTTTCCTAAGAATGTTTTAATTTATTGCTTCAAATTGTTTTTTATTCAACAGTCTTACTATTCAATTTGAAAAATTCTCTAATTTTTTCCATTTCATGTCTTAATTCCAAAGATAGTTTTCGTGTTGTTGAAGTTTGGGTTTTACTGGGGTTACAGGAAATGAGGTTACCTGGCTGAGAAATATGCATACTGGGTATTAGTTCTCCACTGGTGTTTTTGTAGTGTGTGTATCCTTGTAACTTGGCACTCTATTTTTGTTGTGATTTAAAGAATTTAATATTATTTTAGTGATTTAAATGTAATTGAATATTTGATTTAATCTCAGAGATCTAAGCAAGGTTAGCTTTTAGTCTGATTGGACATATTTTGACTACTTTATAGCAAGTCATTTGCTGTGCTATGTTACTTGCCTTAAATTGGCGTGTGTGTGTGCTTCGTTTCCCTTTCTGGCCATCTTATTTCGTGCCTTAAATGTATAAAGTAATAGAACTTCTTAAAGTCTATAGTAGAAAGGACTTAATGCTCACCTTATTGATTTCCTTCACTTTAGATATGAAGATGGTGATCCTACAAGCTTTTAGGTCTTTATAGTTAAGGGCACGTAGAACTTCATTTATTTTAATACAGTCGTTTTTTTTTCTTTTCCTTTTATTCTTTACCATTCTTACCTTTTCAGTTTTGTACGTCAAGTTACCGATTGGTTAAATAATTATCTTTAGCCTGTGCAGATTTCATGAGTCTCAATCTTTTTGCTTCCATTATGAGGGTAATATTGTACTCCTGAAGTGCTCAGCACTGTATTGGCACATAGTTTAGAGTGTCTGGTCTGATACAACTTCATTCAGCCACCTAAACTTTCTCCTGGAAACACACAGTGCTAATTTCCTCCTTGCTTTCCAGTTCTCATTTAACACTACTTTTATCAGCCTTTTGGTAGCCAATTGAAGCCCAAACTCACTCCCCTTTTTAGGCTCACCTCAAATCCTAACATTTTCTTGAAGCTATTAAATGTAACTTTAAGAATACTTTTTACGTATCTCCTGAGTGGCAAAGTTCATTTAAATCCAGACCTGCCTGATGTCAAAGCTTGTTTAGCTTTGAAAACTACTCTTCAGTAGCAGTGGTTTGAAAACTTTAGTCCCTTTCAAATTTTCAGCTTCCTCAGATTTTCAAAGAGCTAAGTATTTCATAACTTCTTTTTCCCTTTGGTATGAGGGAATCACACCTAGGGTCTCACTTATGGTAGGCAAATACTCCACCACTGCGCTACATCCCTAACCCCATAGATTTTTATCTCTTATTTTAAACATTCATAGCACTTATGTGTCTGTTTTGTGCATGTTGTGGATTTTATGAAATAAGGATTTGCATAAAACCAAGTCCTTAATTATTATGAGTATCTATCACTCTGTTTTCACCCTTTGACATTTAATGCTTACTAGAATACTGTCTGTTGTGATATAAGTATTTTGAATTACAGTTCTTAGAATATTGCCTTTCCTTTGAGCAATTTTGTAAAGAAGTTGAATTTTACACTGTCTTGAAAGAGGATTAGCTCTGGTTACTTTCGATTTTGGCCATTCACTGAGATACTTGTTTTAATTAAGAGTAGGACACAAACAGAAATAGAATTGTTAATTAGCCCTCTTCTATGGAAAAATTACTCCTACATAATTACTAAGGATAGAATTAAATGCAACCATTGTATTGTCTCGGGACGATGGATTATTCCAGTGTTTCTCAACTAATAGTTTTAAGAAATATGTAAGTAATAGTACTAACAAAACATATCAGCCTAGTCTAAACATACAAAATGTATTTGAATATTGAGAGAGGAGCAGTTATGAAATAAAACCCTTTAAAAATTAAACTGGGCTTGGAGTATAGTTCAGTGGTAGAAAGCATGCTTATTAGCATGTGCAAAGCATTGGGTTCAACCCCCAGCATCAAACATTTCTTTAAAAAATATTTGCCCATATCAAATTATGCAGAATCAATTTTTTCATTTTAGACCAATTATCTTTCCTAAGGCCTTTGCCTCCTGTGCTATTTAAATAAAGTCTTTAAGGATTGGTATGGTGATTTTAGCAGTTTTATTGTAAATCAGTATGGGGTCACATTTTTGGGGGAGTGGAACAAGGGAAAATGGAAGTGATTGTACATAATCAGAACTTTTGATGTCATAACATTATAGACTTGTTCTAAATTTGGTTGGGCTGTTTCAGTTTTATGTGATACTGATCCCTCAGTTCAACTAAAATAGTAGTGCAAAACTGAGATTGAGGAGAAAAATGGTTAAATCTTTTTAAATTACTTTGCTTTTTAATATGTGAGATTCTTGACATTAATGGTATTCAAATTTGAGCTGTTAGAACAGCTTGCTAATGGTGGACTTTTCTAGGTTTTATTTGAGAGTGCCCACAAAGTATTTATTTTACAGATTTTAACTCTCAACTCTTCCTGCATTTATTTGACAGGATATCTACAGAGAAATGGGATTTGGTCACTATGAAGAAGAAAGCTCTTGGGAGAAACAAAAGAATGAAAAGAGAGACCGGCCTCAAAATCGAAGTCGTAGTCGATCTCGAGAAAGAGATGGACACTACAGTAGTAGTCACAAATCCAGGTACCAAACAGACGCTTATGAAAGAGAAAGGAGTAAAAAGAGAGATCGAAGCAGAAGTCCAAAGAAATCCAAAGACAAATCTAAGTATAGATAAAAGATGAATCAGAAATGAGTGGTTAACATATTTACTCCTGCCTAATTTAGAGGACCAGGAGAGCTGATGTTTAGATTTTGTGTCAGAGAAGTTATTATATGTGCTGCCGAAGTGAGCACTGTGTCAGAGAAGTTAAAGGCTACTTGTTTTTGTTTTGTTTTTTTTTTTAAACTAGGGTTTTGGCCGTTTTAGATTAAGACTGATAAAATAGGGCACTGAATGATCGAGAACTGAACATTTTCTGTGTATACTTTCTTTACACTAATATTATTATACATACATGGTAGTATTCTTTTTCAGTGTCTTTCACATTTTGACTCTTGTTTTTTAAATGAAGTATTTCATACTACAAGAATGCATAAATATGTACATATAAGGTTTAAAGAATAATTAATATGAATGTCTCTGTACTTATCAGTTTAAGAAACAGAAAATTTCCTGTATTTCAGGAGTCCCAAATGTGCCCTTTTTTTCCAGTAATTATTATTCTGTTTTGTTGTTCTCTTGTGGTTTTAGAACTTTTGTATGTATCCCTAAATGAAATGTTAATTTTGTGTGTTTTTGAATTTTATATACATGGCATAATGTGCGTTTATTTCTGTGACTTTCTTTTTTCAATTTAGTATTTTTAAGAGTCATTTTTATTTCTATTACAGTATTATGAGTGTACTGTAATTTGTTGCTTCTTTTGTTGTACATTTCAGTTTCATATGTTTTTGTATTTGCTGTTATAAACAGTGCTGCTGTATGAACATCCTCTACCTAAGAGTGATACTGCTTGGTTACGTGGTTTGAATATCTTTATCTTTACAGAGTGTTGCCAAATTATATTTTAAAGTGGCTGTGCCAGTTTATACCTGTATTAGCACTGTCTTTCATTGTTACCCTTCTTTCACATTTTCAACACTCATTAATTTCAGACTTTAAAATTTTTACCAACCTACTAGTTGTTAAAGTCAGATCTTATTGTGATTTCCAGCAAGAAAACTGTTGTTCTTATTTATGTGTAAGTTAGCATTTTCTTTTGACTGCTCCTTAGGTGTTTTTTAATCACAGTTTGATAATGATGTACTCAGTGTAGTTTTTTCCTGTTACAGCTATTTACTGTGGGTTTATGGTATTCATCAAATTTGGAAATTTGAGGCGTTATTTGTTCATTTATGTTTTTTGGCTGTACTATTCTCCTTTCTGTCCCAGGGCTCCAGTTACTTGTATGTTAGGTCATAGTATAATTTGCAGTGTGTAAAAATAGACCTAACATGATTGTTAAGTCATAATCACAGTTGTCTCACAGCACACTATGCACTACTCTTTTCTTTTTTTCTTTTCCTTTTCTTTTCTTCCTTCCTTTTTCTCTTGTTCTCTCTTTCTCTCTCTCTCTCTCTCTCTCTCTCTCTCTCTCTCTCTCTCTCTCTCTCTCTCTCTCTTTTTCCCTCCCTTCCTTCCTTCCTTTTTTCTTCTGTTTTTCACATTAGGTAGTTTCCATTTCTGTGTCCTCATGTTCATTAATCTTTTCTTCTGAAGTACCTAATCTCACTTTCATCCTACCTCAGACATTGTATTTTAGAAGTTTCATTTGGGTCTTTTTCTGTCTTTCATGTGTACTCCTTAATGTACTTATTTATGGCAGTCTCCATTTTGGGGGGGTACATCTATAGGATATTTCTAATAACTACTTTAATGTACTTGTTCATTCTGTCATCTGTATCATTTATGACCTGTTTCTGTTGATTGATCCCACCCAACTCTCACTGACACCCCAGTTTTAGGTCATTATTCTGGAAGAATTTAATGGAATCTTCATGGTGTCCTCTGTTCTTTATTTCCTCTAACAAGAAATTAGGTCTAGATGTTTGGCTAGAGTTAGGTTAACTTTTCTTTTTTTTTTTTTTTTTTTTTTCCGGCACCGGGGATTGAACTCACAACCTTGTGCCTGTCAGACTGGCACTTCAGTCACTGAGCCAAACTCCCGGCCCTGGTTTTTTGAGGCAGGGTCGCACTATGTAGCTCAGGCCGGCCTTGCGCTCGCGATGTAGCCCAAGCCGGCCTCGAACTCAACCATGCTCCTCCTACCTCAGCCTCCCGAGTGCTGGTAGGTTAACCTTTCCTTCTGTGTTTTATATTGTTTTTATTTTATTCTGTTTAAGGAACATACCAGTGCTGAGGGTGTAGGTCAGTGATAATGTGTTTGTCTAGAATGCACAAGTCCCTAGATTTGCCTCTCAGTGCCACAAAAAAAAAAATAAATAAATAAAATAAAATAAATAAAAGAAATCTACCTATTCTGGGGTAACAAAGGCAGTCTGTATCCTAAAAATTATAAAGCTTTGTATTTTTATATTTAAATCCTTGACCCATATTGATTGACATATATAGTTGGTATAATAAAGGGATCCAAATTCACTTTTTAGGTATTAACTGTATATAACCAGTAGTCTAAAGCCCATTATTGAAAGGTAAGTCCATTCTCTATTAACCTACAGTTCCTCTTGTTGTATATAAGTTTCTGTATATTTGTGGGTTTTATTTTATGTGCTTTCTATTCCTGTTGGTTTATTGTCTATCCCAGGGCCAACACCAAACACGTATTTTTATGACTTTAGAAGAAGTCTTGATTTTTAAACAAGTTCCTCTACCTGTTCTGTTGGTAGGAATGACTTGGCACAGAAGCAATTTTGGAACCAACTTGTCATCTCCCAAAGAATTCTCTTTGGACTTTAATTGCATTACTGTTGAAATATCACTTTGAGGAAGAAAAAAATTGCATAGTACTGAATCTTACTATTCATTAAGCTAGTATATTTTTTTACTCTGATTTTTCTAATAAAGCTTTTGAATAATTTTGGTTGTATTCATTTTTAGTTTCTGTTGTCAGTGGTGTCTTTTAAAAATATAACTGCTGATCTCAGAAATTACTTTTTTTGATTATTACTGTTAAACTCAGCCATTTTGCTGTTTGTGTGTGTGTGTGTGTGTTACACTGGGAATTGAACTCAAGAACCTCGTGCATATTAGGCAAATACTCTTAACACTGAGCTACACCCCTAGTCCTTTTTCCTTGTTTATTGTGAGACAGGGTCTACAGCATAAGGTGCCTGGGCTGGTCTTCGATTCATGATCCTGCCACAGTGTTTTGAGTAGCTGGGATTACAGTCTTGTGCCATTGTGCCCAGCCATTTTGCTAATCTTTTATGCGTATTTGAAATTTGTTCAAAAATTTGTTCAACTATTTGAAATAGTCTTTTGGGTGTTTTATGTGGTTAATACTATCTGTAAATAATGATAGTTTTTTTTTTGCCTTTTTGATACAGGGTCTCACTGTGCAGTTCAGGCTGGCCTTGAACTCTCTTTGTAACCCAGGCTGGTCTTGAACTTGTAATGATCCTCCTGCCTCAGCCTCCTGAGTGCTGGGATTACAGGTGTGCGCCACCACACCTGGCTAATAATGATAGTCTTTTTTTCCCCTAATTATTATTTTTTTAATTTTTAAAATTTTATTTTAAAGATAATAAAACCTAACAAAAAGCAGAATAAATCCAATCAAAACAAAGCAGTGAAATTGGTACAGAACTTCAAAGCAGGACAACGGAAAACAATATATTAGGCATATTAGGCATATGGCTATGATAGTGTATTTTGTTATCTTCACAGTCGTTGTCTAGTCCATCACACATAGCAAAATTGAACCAAAACAAAACAGGATAAAACCAATCAAAACAGAGTATTGAATAAAACAAAACAAAACAATGAGAACAATACTGTACTTCAAAAACAAGATAGAAGGAAATCCCCCATATTTGCTATACTGCATACTGTTATCCTCCCTAAAGATGCTCAGACCGCCGGCCTGAGGCCTGCAAAGTCAACCAAACAATATAAGCACTCAGCTGCTCCCTGTACCTCACTTGCCACCAACTCAGCCTGTCCTCCGAACCAGCCAGCCGCCCACAGCGGCGGGAGTGGGGGTGGGGTGTGGCTCACAGGAGGCGCTGTCTGACTTTTCCTGGGCCCCTAATGGCTTGTGTGGCTTACCAGAAATTCTGGCTAGTTGGCTTGTTGGTCAGCTCCTCCTAGTCCTAGCATGGCCGATTCCCTGGAGGTGCTATCTGACTTTTCTCTTCCTGGGCCCTGCATGACTTGTATGACTTATCATTTTTTTTAATTCCTGGGCCCTGCATGGCTTGTATGACTTATCATTTTTTTAAATTAAAAAATATATATGTACCTATGATAGTGTTTGCTAGCTGAAATTTCTAGTAGTGCTGAGTAGTAATTTCTAGTGATTTATCTGGTTATAATTTCTAGCACGGTGATAAAACTGACAAGTAATTTTTCTTTTTTGTATTGTTTTTGTCTGGTTTTGATGTCTAGGTCATAAAATAAATTAGGGAATACTCCCCTATCCTGAAAAATAAAAAATAAATTATCTGTGTCCTTTGAAAGTTGGATAGAGCTTACCTATTAAATTGGCTGAACATTGTATTTTCTTTTGTGAAAGGAATTCTTTAAATATTGATTAGGTTTCAGTGATTATAAAATTATTAGCCTTTTTATTTCTTAGTCATTTGGGTTATTCCATTTTTCTGGGAATTTTTTATTTTCATTGTGGTTTTTAATTTATTAAGAGTTGCTCATATTGTTCAGTAGAGTTTTACTCTCTTTCACCTTACATTTTTTACATTTTAGTATGCCTTATAACTAGATTAGGTTTTAAACTTAACTCATGAGCTTAGTGCATTTTAATGACTATTGAAGTACTTAAATTTATTTCTGTCCTCTTATTTTGTGCTCTTTCTGTGATTTCCATTTTTCTTTTGGATTAATTTAAAAAATGTTTAAATTCTACCCTTTTTTTTATTTTGGGGAATTTTCTTTCAATTTTAGTATCTATACATAAAGTATCTTGTTAATATTTTCATCTTTTCATCTCTTTCAACTTTTGTCCTAGAATCACTGAACATTTTAGTCTTGACTGGTGATTTTTAACCTTAAAATTAGAACCTGTGGATATTACTATTTTTATAAACTGTTTAGAATTATTCACTATTCTTGTGTCTCAGTCCTTTTGCCTAAGATAATTTTCCTTTGTCCTGAAGCATGCCATTTGATGTACTTTTTCTGAGAATCTGTTGATGGTAAACACTTATGGTAGTTTTTGTTTATCAGCAGTGTTTTTAATCACTCATGTTCTTTAAAGTTGATTTTCTGTATACACATTTCTAATCTGACAGTTATTTTTTCTCAGTACTTCTGTATTGACTTTTTTCTTATTGTGGAAATATCTGTTCTCTTCTAAATGTCATTCTTTTGGATGTAATGTAACTTTTTGTGACTCCTTTTTTGTTAATTAAAAATTTAAATTTGAATATAATTGTAGATTCACATAGAGTTTTAAGAAAAAATACAGAGAGATCTCATGTACCCTGTACCAAGTTTCTCTCAGGGTGGTGTTGCAAACTCTTGTACAGTATATAACCAGGATGTTGGCATTGACACAGTGAGGATACAAAACATTCCCATCAAATAAGGACCCCTCATGCTGCCCTTTTATAATCACAGCTTCCTCCCAAACCCTGGCAACTCCTTACTTGTTCTATTCCAATAAGTTTGTCATTTCAAGAATTTTATATAAATGGAATTATATATGTAGTCTTGGGATTGCCTCACACCCTTCACTCAGCTAAATTCCATGGGAAATCTTCCAGATTGTTGCATGTATTAACTTATTTTTATGGCTGAGTGGGATTGCATGGTGTGACTATACCACAGATTGTTTAGCTTTTCACCCATTGAAGGACATCTGGGTTATTTACAGTTTGAAACTACAATAAACAGAGCTTCTGTTGGTTTTGAATGAACAGAATCCTCATTATTCTTGGATAACTGCCCAGAAGCACATTTGCTAGGTCACATGGTAATTATATATTTTTTCCTCTTTCTTTTTCCTCTTTCTTCTCCCTTCCTCCCTCCCTTCCTCCCTTCTTTCCTCCCTTTCTCCCTCCCTCTCCCTTCTTCTGTCTGCTTGCCTCTCTGTGTCTCTCCCTTTCTGCTCTTGCTCTGTTGCTGAGGCTGGTCTTGAACTCCCAGGCTTAAGTGATTGACCCATATCAGCTTCCCAAGTAACTAGTCCTATGGACCTGGCTGTATATTTAAATTTTCATTTGTTTGCAGTATTGGGGTTTAAACCCAGCACCTTTGCATTGAGCTACATCTCCATGTATTTTTATTGAGATAATGTCTCATTAAAATTGCCCAGACTTGGCTCAGATTTGCCATCCTGCTATAGTCGTGTAGCACTGCACCTAGCTGCATGTTTAGATTTTTAAGAAACTGATGAACTCTTTTTCCAGAGTAGGTGATACCATTTTACATTCCCACCAGCAATGTACAAGTGATTCAGTTTCTCCGTGTTCTCACCAGCATTTGATGTGGTCACTATATTTTATCTTAGCCATTCTGTTAAGTATGTAGTATCTTCTCATTTGGGTTTCAATTTCTGTATCTCTAATTGCTAACGACCTTAAATATTTTGTGAACTCTGCCATCTGCATATCCTGTTAAGTGAAGTTAAGATTAATGCCAATGATAATTAGATACTTTTTGTTTCTGAGTTTTGAGAACTTTATATATTCTAGATACTAGTTCTTTTTTTCTTTT
This sequence comes from Dasyprocta punctata, assembly GCA_004363535.1. Taxonomy (NCBI): domain Eukaryota; kingdom Metazoa; phylum Chordata; class Mammalia; order Rodentia; family Dasyproctidae; genus Dasyprocta; species Dasyprocta punctata. The sequence continues at coordinate 57,076 of RJWM01007586.1, read as the reverse complement.
CTTTTCTTTTTTTTTTTTTTTTTTTTTTTTTTTTTTTTTTTTTTTTTTTTTTGTACTGGGGATTGAACTCACAACCTTGCGCCTGCCAGACAGGTGCTTAAGCCACTGAGCTAAATCCCTGGTCCTAGATACTAGTTATTTGTCAACTGCATTATTTGCATATTTTCCCAGTGTGCAGTTTGTATATTCAGCTGTTTTTGTATCTTTGTAACAGTCTTTTGCAGAAAAAATATTTTTATTATGTCTGTGATCCATTTTTGAAGTGTATGTGGGTTTTATTTTTATTTTTGTTTGTGGACATCCACTTGCATGAGTACCATTTGTTGCAAGACTGGCTACTTTTAGGGTTTTTCTTAGGTATTCTAGAATGTCACTATAACGTTTACATACAGATTTTTTCATTTTAGGATATTGTTTTCTGTGTCAGATAGCTTCATGTTTTTCATTATTATGGAGCCATCTATGCCATTTTTTTTTTTTTTTGAAATATTGCCTCCTGTTTTTTTCTTTCCACATGCCAGTTGCTTTTATGTTGGGTTTCCTTGTTCTGTTCTTTGTATTTGAACTCGTATTTTCCATATGGTTCATTCTGGGTGCTTTTTTCAGGTTTGAATTCCAGGTCACCAATTTTTTGTTCATGTAAGTCCAATGTGCTATTTAACATGTCTACTGAATTTTCATATTCAGTGATTCAAAAAAAATATTCAATACTTCATAAAAATAAATTTTTACAAGTTTTGTTTGATTCTTTTTCAAATTTTCCTACTTATTTTTATGTTCCTTGCTTATTTATTTTTACTGTTATTTTATATTGTTTTTGGTACTTCCAATATCTTCCTTTCTTAAAAATTAAAATCTTTCTTTTTAAGCTGCTGATTTATCCATAGTGGTGTGTGTGTCTGTGTGTCTGTGTATCTGTGTATCTGTGTGTCTGTGTGTGTCCTCTCCTTGTTGCTGTGGATCAAGCTTAGGGCCTAGTATATGCTAGACAAGTGCTTGACTACTGAGACACACCCCCACCCCCTCCTTATATATTTTGATTTTGTTTCCTTAAAATGAAAGTACTTTGGAACACTGAAAGTACCCGCATTGAATTTGCTTTTTTCCAGACGAATTTATATTTGCTTTCAGGGCCTAAGGGCTGCTCTCATTTCTTGGTTTGGAGTTTCTACATGCATGCATAGTATGTTCTGAAACCATAGGCCAATGGTGAGGGTTGATGTGAAACATGTCCATTAGTATGGTCTCCTGTCTTCTTTTTCATTGTTGAGCTAGGGAAGATCCCTGCAGACCATTTTTTTCTTAGCCTACTTTTTCCATGACGTTGAGCCTTTTTATTTTCTGGCTTGATGTGAAGATCTTAGATTCACTTTTCAACTCATTCAGGCCCAAACTCTGTTTCTATCAACATTCCTCCTCAATGTGACCTGAGGCCTTTAGTTCCCAGCTCAACCTACAGGACTACCCTGGCTGGTTTGCTTATCACTTTGAGTTTTGACTGTCTCACAATCTCTCCAATGCATTTAAAATTGTGGTCACTAATTTATATGGCATGTGGATGTTGTATGGGGGTGGTTACAATTAAGAATATCTAGTCCATCATACTGCTCAGAGCAGATATGTCTTTATTACTCTACATAATTCTTGGCTGTCAGAAGAAAAATCTTTATATAGGTTACTGTCACCCTAAATATAGAAATACAAATGTTGTCCAGAATATTCTGAAAGGCAGTGTGAAAGAATGAATGAGCAGGGCACATTGGTTGCATGTGAAAGGATCAGTGAGAAGAAATAACCTACTGACAATGGAAACTTTAATAGGCCCAGTGGGAAAAATCAAAGTAATAAAATTTTCTGAGCCTAGCATTTCAAGAAAAAATAATCCTTAGTTGCAAATTATGAGGAACTGATTTTAACAAGATATGTATATAGAAATAATTTAATCAGAAAGTGATTTTTTTTTTTTTTTTTTTTTTGCAGCACCGGGGATTGAACTCACAACCTCACACCTGCCAGGCAGGTGCTTAAGCCACTGAGCCAAACTTCTGGCCCTGTATTTTTGAGGCAGGGTCACACTATGTAGCTCAGGCTGGGCTTGTGCTCATGTTGTAGCCCAAGCCGCCCTTGAACTCACAATGCTCCTCCTACCGCAGCCTCCGAGTGCTGGGATTAAAGGCATGTGCCCCCACGCCCGGCTAGAAAGTGATTTTAATGGTAATGACCTCTATTACTGTTCATCAAGTATCCTTGACGAGATACAGGGCTGTCTTGGCTCTTAATTACTACTGCTATTATCTAGGGTAAAGAGACAATGTTTTCTGTTTCTTTGGTTTTGCCTTTCTCTAGGTTTGAGGTGAGTCACCCCGCAACCCCCATTACTACCACCATGGTGCAGGACTTTGAACCCAGGGCCACGCACATGCCAAGTGTGTGCTTTATTTCTGAGCTATACTACCAAACCCTAGGTGAACTTACAATACCAGGTTTCATTATATTTCCTAACTAGCTGCTAAAACTGAAAAAGTTGAGTGAGCTGTGAGTGGGTTTTTGGTATTAAAATAGCTTACTGTAATTTTTGACTTATTCCTTTATACCAGTAGAGTTTTCCGAGATTTGAGTCAGAACTATTTTAGGCAAAATAAGAGAAAAACTTTACATAGGTTCGTCAATCAGACTTTCACAAATTCTTTTAATTTGTTGCTTTTCAGTTACTGGAAGATATAGTTCATCTTTGTTTTTCACTCATCATGTAAAGAACTTAATCTCAGGTTTGACATTTCTTACCATTAGATTGAGTCATAAAGAATGTATAACAGATAGTAAAATCGAAATCACAGAAACCTGCCTTACCTTTCCGGGGCTGTTGCTATGAAACCATGTTTTGATGGGAAATTTGAGAAAAACGTGTGCTTCCTGTTGCTGAATGATAGAAAGTGGAGATCCCCTTCATTTTCAAAATTATCTCTTTTTAAAGCAAGTAACCTCAGTTATTATTGCCAGTAAGACAGTCTTCATTCTTACCTATTTTACTCACACAGGGCTATTAGGGGCACCAAAAAGAGTTAACAATATTATGTTTTGCTTCCTCTCCTGTTCCTTGTTCCTTAAATGGGTAAGGCTTTTGAATAATGTTTTCTTTTTAAGTCTTTTTTTTTACATGTAGATTATAGATTATTTACAAAGAATCTACATAAAAATCTATAGAACAGACAAGCAAGTTTAGCAAGGTCATGGTACAAGGTCAGAAAGCCATATACAGAAATCTAGTGTTGGCCTATATACAAGCAATGAACAATTCAAAAGTAAAATTGTAAAGGCACAAGTTACAACATCACAAAAAAGCTTAAATAACATTACTATGTAAATCTACCAAAATATATTCGTATCTGTATCCTAAAAACTATACAAACGGATCAAAAGTACTCAAATATAACCTAAATAAGTGGAGAGAGACTATGTATGTGAATTGGACAAATATCAAAACATTTATTCTCCCTAAACTTATCTATAGATTCACCTCAATATCTATCAAAGTCTCAGCAGAATTCTTTTTTTTTTTTTTCCAGTGAAGGGAGGCATTGAATTTACTTCTGGACAGGCCATGTTTGAATGATGTTTTGTGTACAGTTAAAAAGTTGCATTGATCTTATTTACTTTGCCTAGGACACTGGGAAGCTGACACATAAAAGACTGCATATGTGGAGCTAGGCATGGTGAACCATGCCTGCAATCCCAGCTACTTGGGAGGCCAGGGCAGAAGGATTGCTAGTTTGAGGCCAATCTGGGTGACTTAGTGAGACCTTGTCTCGAAATAAAAAATAAAAAAGGGCTGAGAATGTAGCTCAGTCATAGATCACCCCTGTGTTCTCTATCCAGTACCACAAATAAATAAATGAATAAATAAATAAGAAAAATTGCATATCATACAATTAGCAAGAGAATTTGTATACAGAGTGAATTTAGAAAAGTGTTGGTTTGTTGCTGTGAGTCTAGACCACAATGACCTCTGATTCTTGGGGGATAAAAAAGCATTGCTTTATATCCTTGGTCCAGTGGAGAGAGTTTGGGATTCAAGACAGAAAACTTGAGTCAAGAGCAGAGACATTTGCAGGTAATGAAGAGCAGAATGTCACGGGAGAGCAGCATGACACTTTGCCCAAAGCAGAGGACAATGAAGACAAATGAGGACCAAAAGGAAGGTGGAAATTGGTGCAGGGACCATTGAATACAAAATTCTGATGTTTGAGTTTGATTTGTCAGGCAGCAGAAAATTTGAGCATGTTCCTAAGGAAGAAAGTGGCACTGGATAATTGAGAAAAGTGACTAAGAGTTGTATATGAGATCATCACTAAATTCCTCAGATGTCGTTAAATATGATTCATTCAGTATCTACTGCACATAACCTCCAATCCAAATTTTTATCAATGTAGACTTCCCAATAGAGATGGTATATAAGTTAAGATCTTCTCCATTTTATATCCACATTGATGCAGGGCTAGAACATAGATTGGACATTAACAATAAAAACTGAAAAGCCTTTGCACATAATCACTCCTTTGTCATTATAGAAACCAGTTTAAATATCTTTGGAATGGCTATGGGTGGACATGGTTTTAGGAAAACTTCTTTTGATGTATATATGCAGGGTCAGTGGAGCCCCTGGGTTGAGGTGGTCTATGCCTCAGTGGCCTATTAGCAGAAGGATAGCTGGGAGCATCTTGGGGACAGTCACCTTGTCACAGTCATCTCTGCACACTGGCATGCAGTGAAGGACCTCATAGTAGATAATGGCCTCGCACGTAGTGCAATCTCATTAGACGGCAGTACATATTTTTATCTTCACTATAAGGGTTGTTTCATTAATAATTATCTACCACTCTGAGAACAAACTGAAAAATACATTTTCATGGCCTTAATACAGTTTCATAGTCTTTTCTCCTAACCTGCACTTACAGGAAATAATGTGCTGTTACAAAATTGCTTCATTCCCAGACCTGTCCTGCTGGCTACACAGCCCAGCATGTGCAGGCACAGCAGTGTTGGCTGCTGGCCACAGCTGCAGGCATGGAGCCACTCCTCAGCTGCTCTTCTGGTTGTACAGTAGGAGAGGGCCCAGCTGTGAGCAAATGTCACCACAACTGAGAGCTCTGGGGAGGTGTTTTGTGTTGAGGGGTGCATTCACTTCCTAGGGCTGCCATTACAAACCACACAAACCAGATGACTTGAAACAACAGAAGTCACCTCTGCAGACTAAGTCAGAAATCAAGGTGAGGGTGGTTCACACTCCCTGCAGAGGCACCAGGGACAAATTCTTCCTTGCTACTTCCTCTCTTTGATGTGTTCTATGCCTTACATCTGCTTCTGTCTAATCTCTGCCTCTGTCTTCACATGCCTTTCTATCCTGTGTCTCTGTAGCTAAATCCCTCTCTCTCTCTCTCTCTCTGTTTCTCTCTCCCTCCCTCTCCCTCTCTCTCTCTCTCTGTCTTTCCCCCTCTCTCCCTCTCTCTCTCTCTCTAGTAAAGATACCAGTCATCAGATTTAGGACACATTCTAAAGCAGTATGACCACATCTTGATTATATCAGTGAAGACTTTCTAAATAATGTCACATTCATGAGTGTGGGAGGTTAGGACTGGAGCATAGCTTTTGGGGGCACAGTTCAACCCACCACATGGAGGGACGTGTTTCCACAGCTCAAGAAAGTTTTCCGTAGCACTATGGCCAGGTTCAACAAAGGCGTTGAACAGAATCCTGGACTGAGAACCCAACTGACATATCTCATCTCATCTCATCTCATCTCATCGTGGATTATTACTCATTATTCTTTGCCTTCATTCATGTTGTTCTACCTGTTTCTCACAGCTTTCATGTCTTTTTGCTCATAATCTCTCTTCCTAGCAATTGATACAGTGTTAGCATGAACCATCTCCTGTCTCCCCTGGGGCTGAGAGAAACCAATACTCCAGAAGGGAGTCAACTTCTTTCCATAAGAACTATGCATTATAGCAGCCATAGGGGAAGATTTTCCAAAACATCAGTTTATTTGAGTTCTGTAATCACAATCTCACTAAGTAGAGAATGTCCTTAGGACTAAATACAAGGCGGACACTTGACCAGACACTACACAACAGAGCAATGAATTGTCTAGCCAAGGTTAGACAACTAATAGAGTAAGAGAGCACCCTGGGAGATCACTGCTTCCTTACCATTTGTTGATAAGAAGATCTGAGAGCCTTTGAGGTTAGCCAGTCTTTGGATGGCCACACCCTTCCCTGTACTGGGACCCATTTAGCAGCATAGAGCACTAGGAAACAGTTTTCCCAAACTTTACAGTGACTAGAAATGACATTTTGTTTCAAAACCTATAAAAGCCTATGTATGTAAATACACCTTAGGTAATAATATGAGTAATTTCATTTAAGTGCAAATGTTTTTAAGATAATTTTTTTTGGAGACAGTCTAGCCCTAGGCTGGTCTTGAACTTGCAATCCTCCTTCATTAGCCTCCTGAGTGACTGGAATTACAAGCATTCTTGACTTTTTTTTTTTGTGGCACCGGGGATCGAACTCACAGCGTTGCGCCTGCCAGACAGGCGCTTAAGCTGTTGAGCCAAATTCCCAGCCCTAGTTTTTTGAGGCAGGGTCGCACTATGTAGCTCAGGCCGGCCTTGTGCTCACGCTGTAGCCCAAGCCGGCCTCGAACTCACAACGCTCCTCCTACCTCAGCCTCCTGAGTGCTGGCATTCTTGACTTGAAAATGCTTTTGAAAAAATCTTTTTAAATTTCTCCTGTGTCATTTTATCAGGAGCCTTAGTCCTAGCCATATGGATCATGTCATGTTCTCCGGTGCCTTCGAGTCTTTGTTTAGATTTTCCCTCCCCCTGGAAAGTCCCAGAGTACCAGACTTTCCCACCTGGCATTGGATTATTCTAACCATCATTCAAGGACAACCTAGCCCTCATTTCCTCCCCATGGCTCCTTTGCCTCTTCACATGGGTTCCTCCTCTTTGATGGGGTTTTGGCACCGACCAACCCTTTAGTCCAGCAGATCTCAACTAGGGCTGATCTCCCCCGAGCAGGCCACTTGATAATGTTGGGGAACATATTTAGTTTCACAATGGAGAACATGTGCTACTGATAGCTACAATAAGCTAGGAAAGCTGTTAAGCATCCTGTGAGCATAGAGAAGCCCTCCAGCATGAAATTACAACGGTCTTTCCATGTCTAGAACTCTCCTGAGGATACAAAGTCAGAGAATGCCCACATCTCTTTTATAAACTGGCATAATGTTTGCATATAACTTGTATACATCCTCCCATATGCTTTAACACACATGCTTTTCACGAGAGGGATGTAATTTGTATGTCTCGCTGCTGGGCAGCTTGAACCACTTGTGGTACATGCATGTCTCTCCCATAAGGCAGCTTTGTATTAATTGTATTAGCAAAAAGACCCATAGAAGTGATAGATCCATTTGTACTACTGGTGGTACAGCATGCACAGTGGGACAGTCATGCAGGTACCATGGATATTTCAAGCTGGCAGGAACATGTTGAATCATCTCTAGACTGCTTATAATACCTAATACAATGCAAATGCTATGTAAACAGTTGTTGCACTATATCCTTTAAGGAAGAATGATGAGACACAGTACAGGTACTTTTTTGGGGGGAAATAGTTTCCATCCATAGTTTCTTGAAGTGGTGGATATAGAATCTACGGACATGGAGGGTCCATATGAATGTACATCCAGCTCCAAACATCAGCAGTAGTACTGAGGTTGGCAAACCTTGGTTTTGTCTAATGTTTACCATGTGGCTGCAACTATTGGTGTAAAATCCTATCTCTGCTCACTCAGAGGCAGGAACTTTATTCATCTCATAATCATATCCTCATCCAGGTACAGGGTATCAAATAGTACTTTCTTGAAATCACTTAACAAAGTTTTGTTCCCGTTATGGTTTGTGTCTGAATGTCTCCCCAAAGCCTCATGCAGTTGTGAGGGTGGGCTTCTAGAGTTTGTGATTGATTCATAGTCCAATGCTGGGATTATGGGTGTGAGTGCTACACCCACCTCAAGGTGGGCAGCCTACATACAGTATAAGAGACAGAAAAAGTTTTCTCTTGTGCTCCTCCCTTTTGACCCATTTTTTGCTCTTGCTGCTTTTGCTGTCTTCCTACTGTCATAAACTGTTGCTCCTCTGCCACTCCATCCTGCCTTGGAGCCAGCTGATTACAGACTGAAACCTCCACATACTGTAAGCTAAATAAATCTTTCCTTCCCTAATTTTGGGCATCAAGTATTTTGTCTCAGCAATGAGAAAAGTAACCAAGACATAACCTTAATCTCTGAAGTCGCTTAAGATAGCATCTGAGGTGAGACTCAGAGGAAGTGACACATAGATTTTCTGTAGTAATCTAATATTGTTTTTAAATGCACAATTGTTTTGAATTAGATTATTGGCTAATTCAATAACAATGACAACTGCTCCTCCTTGGTTTCTCTGTGAGCACTGGGGTGCACACATTTTTATTGGGGACTAGGAAGGTTGTTTTGCTTATTTCTATAAACTTCTGACAATTTTTCAGTGTTTCTGGGGTGCTAGACTTTACCAGATAAATTCTAGTAATCTTATCTTCATTAAAGCCCCTGCTCAAAATGATAACAGTCATCTATTAAGCTCCTAAAATATACCAGGTACTGGTTCTAAGCAATTTACACACATTGATTTAATTCTCACAATATCATCATCAGGTGGATGAGATTATCACTCTCATTTTACACATAAGGAAATTGAAGCACAGAGAGATTAGATAATCAGCTTGAGGTTACACAGCTAATAAATAGCAGAGCAGTCTGGTTTCCAGCTGATGACTCCAAATTACCTATGGTAATAATCTTAGATTCTTTCTCCTTCATCAAAGTAAACTCTAGATCATGATTAAAGATGTGATTGTAATAAATAACACTTTACAACTTTAGAGAAAATATAGGAAAATACCTTTTTAATCTCAAGATAGAGAAGAATTTCTTGAGTAAGTTTGGAAAAAATTTTGAAGGGGAGATCAATAATTTTGACTACATGAAAGTAAAGATGTTTGTGGGTCCCAAGACATATGCAAGACTAAAAGACATTTGTTAGCTTGGGAGCATGGGACTTAATGTAAAGAGGATATAAAAGCTAAAAAAGAAAAAACAAAACTACACAATAGGAAATGGGGAATGGAGGACAAGGGGAAACTATATGGCCAATAACTATATGAAATTATGCTCCATTTCACTTCGTAGCTGTGAAATCAAAGTTAAAATAAACGACATATATTTCCCTCTTCTTCACACATCAGATGGGCAAAAAGCACTGTCACAACCCCAAATATTGGCAGGATATACAGAAATAGGATCCCCCCCCATCTCTGGGTCTACATTAATGGAGAAGTGGGCCACAATTAGTAGGACTGAATCTATGTTCGTCCTTGACACCTCTGTAAATACTCTGTTTTAGCGCATCAAGGAAACAGGTTATGTAACAAAGACTGTGGTGTCCACTGATGCTGCAGAGAAGAGGCAGCCAAGACAGGAGGTCCCTGGCCTATACTATCCATGAGTTTCCAGGCTCCCTGGCACATGTTACCTACCTGCACATCTGTGCCTTCCTCTATGGTGAAGTTCTGTACCCACAAGCTTATGATCTAGTCTCAGCACCTCTGGGCCACTTCCTGAAAGTACAGACATCTGTCTCACCGCTACGGCCAGAGTAAGCAAAAATAGCTTTTGCAGATCTATGCCAAGTTTAAACCTGGCCTGAGAGGGAAATGTGCTGGGCTTGCTGCCCACTATTTTCTCAGCACTCCAATGGCATGTGGAGAGTGGAGCTGGGGTCTAACTACCACTGCCAGAAGGAGCTGCTGCTTTCCTTACCTTCTCCTGGGCAGAGCCTGTGGGCAGTGCTGGTGCAAATGAAATTGGCAGCCCTTATTTTTTGTTCAAGTGGGTAACAAGCAGCCTAAGCCATGGCTTAAATCTTTTGGGTACTTGCCAGAGTCATGGTCGCTGAGTCATTTTTCTGTGGGGGAATCCAGATGAGGTTTCTCTAAACCAGACATGTAAAGGGACTGTGTGGTAGTTCTTTTCTTAAAGAAGACAACAGAGCAATACATTTTCTAGTCGAAATAATGTCTCCAGGAATTAAGACACAGAACTTCAGGGACTTCCACCAAATATGAACTCATCGGATATTTGAGTGAGTCCCACCATGGCAACAATTGGGGCTACCCTCTTGGTCCCTGTCCTGGGCAGAGGTGCTGTTAGTCTGGGTCTCAAAACAGGATTCTTAGTTTCCATGGACCAGATTCACATTTTAAGTACACAGTGCAGTCCCACTTGGAAATCTCCTCAGAGGATTTCTACTTCAGTGGATTGCTGTCCTATACTTTAAGAATTGTGACTCACTGCTTTAATGTTTGAAAAGATTGTCCAAGGAGCCCCTTGGCAGTGTGTGTCTGCAAGCTCTGCTGCTTTGTTCAGGTAGACAATCGGAGAATGAGGCTCTTGGGCAATGTTGGATCATTCCCTACAGAAATGCCCACCCTTAAGCTAAGGTGTAAAGTTACACTCTCAGCTTCTGCCATGGCTTCCAGGGAAGACAGGGCATTTGAGACCACCCTAGCATCTTCTATGGGACCAGAGCTGACGATATTGTCTTTTTTGACACTCAACATTAGGATTTTGTTTTCTCTGAAAATTTAATACCAGGGAAAATATTTATTTCTTTTGAAAATCTTGCATGCTTTCTTAGGGATTCGGGAGTGTAGAGGCTGCTTGTGGGTTCAATAAAGAGCATGCTGTGGGCTGGGCATCGTGGCCACACCTGTAATTCCAGCACTTGGAGGTGAAGTCAAGAGGATCTCCCTGAGTCTGAGGCCAGCCTGGGCTACCTAGTGAGTTCAAGGCCAGTCTGGGTTACATAGCTGAAGGCCAGCCAGAACTATACAGCAAGACCTTGTCTCATAAAACAAACAAACAAACAAACATGGTTTGGGGCCCAGTAGTTATTGGGTTTCAATCCTGACCCAAACATTTGCTAAGTGAACTCAGGCAGCTTTAGTTACCCTGTTTCAATCCCAGTGACCTCATCTTAATTTTGCTTAGCACACTTTGATAAGCCATATGATATATATTGTAGGTGGTAAACAAATGTCAATTATTAGAAAATCCATTTTGATGCCAAGAAATCCAAAATTAGAACTGGCATTCCAACAAAATAACTATTTTATTTTATTTTATCTATTTAATTTATTATTTTAAACAGAAGAAAAGTACTAAATTAAAGTAAAACAGAATTTCACAACAGGCCAATAGAAGAGTAACAATAATCAACACATTGCATATTGTTATATTCACAGCAGTTGTTTAGGGGATAAGATATGGACATGAAACATTGTTCAGAAAATTATTAGCACAAAACTTTCCCCTCAATGAATCAAGAGAAACCAGCTATATGGCTTTTTTTTGTTATGATTGCTCTATTATTAAAAAAAAATTTTAATATAGCTTTCTTGGACAATATTCGTTTTTCTTCTAGTGATTTATGATTGTTCATTTATTTCTTTTTTAAAATTAATTATGTTTTTTGGTATATTTTAGATATACATAATGATCACATTCATCATAGAGAATTTGTACCTGTACATGACTAAACTTGATTCTTTTTTTTTTTTTTTCCTATTCCTCTACCCTCCCTTTAACCTCCATTCCCCTCCTTATTTACAAAAGCTCTGTTTCGGTGTTTTTCCTTCTTTTCTCATTGTATTTTTTTCTTTTCCCTACCTTCTTTTCCTCCTTTCTTATCCCTAGTTCCCCTTCCCATTTGAACATTTTCTTCCTGTTTCACAATATCTACTATACATTTTGGTCCTTATTTACACTTTTGGTTTACCAGAGTAAGTTTTATTTCAGCAAAGCTATTTTAGTATTCTAGGCTGCTTCAAATCATCTTTGAGAAACAGAATAAATAAAGTGGGGTGACAAATTCTGGCTAATTTTTGCCATTCTTTTTGTTTGTTTCTTACTGATTTTTGAGACGAGGTCTCACATGTAGTCTAAGCTAGTGTTGAACTCATTAGCCCCAAACATGAGATCCAGAGTGCTGGGTTAACAGACGTGTGTGTACCACTACCCAACCCTGCCTAATTTCTGCCATACTTATCTCCTTGGCACCAACTCCCAGGTGGTAGATCCAGTGTGACCACAGGTGGTAGATCCTGCTGCCATTAGAAACCTCAACTTTACCTCCTCAAGATTATGGATTTTTCTCCCAATCTTGGATGGCTGTGTCCTTGGGGAAGTTGCTGTGAGAGATGTTTGTTGTGGGGTGGACTGCTGTGTGGTTTGGTTGCCACTTCCCCTCTTATTCTCATCACTGATGGACATCCCAAAATTCAGGAGATAAATGCTGAGCTCTGCATCTGTTGCCTGCACCAGAATGCAGAATGCTGTATTTGGGTGGTCTTGGGGTCAGACTTCACCTAACCCAGGAAGACAGAAGCATCATCCATTCCAGGCAGGGCAGCAGTGAGGAGAGCCACTTGATCATGTTATCCCTATGTCCAAGCTCCTGCTCCAAAGGATTTCATGATTTATTTGGGTCTTCTCTCTTAGTGAAAGAACAGTGTCTTCCTCCACGCCCACGTCCAGTGTGTATCTCAGAGCCGTCTCTGTTCTCTCCCTTGCCCCAGCACTCTTCCCCCTGTCATTGTGTTTAGTTTCGAGTTCTCCCTCCCTGAGGAGCATCTAGGATCAAATACTCTTCCCCAGCACAGGCAAGAGTGAGGACATGGAGGTGCAGTTCTCACCCTCAGATTCTTGGTATTTTCCTCTTGGAGGCTCCTGGATTTCCTATGTAGTGGCTCCTGCTGCCACCTTCCAGAGAGTTTATTTTGCATATGGCTATTGAACTTTGATTTGATGACTCACACTGAGGCGAAAAGAGCAAGTTCTCCTCCCTCTTTGATTGCTAACCACCTTTGCAGCTGAATGTGACTTCTCACACAGGAAGTGGAATGTTGGCATGAAGTGGCTTCCAATTGTGCTGTGGCCCAGACTGGTAACCCTCTCCTGACTCCAGAGACCCCTGGGGGACCAGACCCCTTGCATCAACGTGGAGCCTGTGGGGCAGCTGAGCCAGCATCCACTGGGAGATCCAGAAGGTCATACCCTGCATGGTGAGTGCATATGCCCTGGCCCTCAGTCAATGTGGTGGACAGTGGAACAGAGACTGACCCTTGGGGTGGGGTGGAGTGGAAGAAGGGCCAGTTGGTGAGTAGTCTTTGAGTGACTACTCTTCTGAACAATCTGACTTCTCACGCCTGAAATTATTCTAAGTGCATGAATTGAAAAATAAGGTAAGGATTTTAAATTTCCTTGAGGGACAATCCTTGTTCAATTTTAGCAAGGATTTTATGAGGAAAAGATTAAGCTCTTCGGTTTAAGCAAAACCTCCTGCTGTGGTATTTGCAGGCATTTTAAAGATAAAGGAAAGCAACTCAATTTACCCTGTCTTGGTGCTCACGAAACATATAGATAATGGTTTGTTGGTAGCTAGTTTTCTGGCTGAATGCAGATCAGGAACTCAGGGCAGTAGCCTCAAACATCATGCTTCTAGAGGAGGGCTCTGTGAGCTTCAAACAGGCTGATGAACACATTGAACTCTTAAATCTGATTGTGCTGGAGATAGTTTTGGCTAATTCCCTGCTGCCATTAGAAACCTCAACTTTGCCTCCTCAAGATTATGGATTTTTCTCCCAAGCCAGAGGATGTCACTCTCAGCGTACCAGCATCTGACACATGAATAGATTGGGATGTAGAATATAGGAGCATTGTTCTGGAACATGGATCAGGGCTGCAGATATCTGTATGACACAAAACTGTACAGAAGGTACACACAACACATAGCCATACAGAAGATCTGGGAACAAGTTTATGAAGATAACAAATGGCCAGGCTGGCACACTAGTGTTCACAGCAGCATCATAGCAGTCACCAAAAGGTGGAAATAACCGAGGTGTCCATTGATGGATGAATGAGTGAATGGATAAATATAGTGTGTACTATACACACTTCATATTATTCAGCCTCAAAAAGGAAGGAAATTCTGACACATGTGGCAACATGGATGAACCCTGGAGATATTATGCTAAGTGAAATAAACCATGACAGAAGGACATGTGGTATCTGGAGGGGCCAAATTAACAGACAGTGGAATGGTGGTTGCCAAGTGCTGGAGGACAGGGGGAATAGGGTAGCAGTGTTTAATGAGTAGATCTTTAGTTTTGCAAGATGGAAGGGATTCTAGAGATGGATGGTGGTGATAGTTGTCCATCATGTGAATAGACTTAATGCTATGGAAATGTACACTTAAACATGCTTAAAATGATACATTTTATATTTTATCACAATTTAAAAAAAATTTTAAAAAAATTCTCTTTTTAAAAAAAGTCCATGTCAAAAAAAAAAAAAAAAAGCCACTCTTATGGGCTGAAATCTTTTCCTGTCTTTGACTTCCTCAAAATCTAACTGACAGCTCCACTGAGGGCTTGAAGATCTGAGTTGAACCGCAAAACTTCTCCTTCAACTCTGTTGAGAAATTAGGGGCAGGCCGACTTTCTCATCCTAGTGGCTGAATTGTGGCAATGATTGTGTCATGGATTCTGTGGAACTGGCAGAGGCCACACAGGCGAGGACAGGATGCTGAATATACTCATTTGGCCCTGAGCTGTGGCCTCATGGCAGTAGGCCATGGTTAGGGGTCACCTTCTGGCAAGGGTGATAGGAATTGTGGCCCCCCCCGTTTTTTTTTTTTTTTTTTTTGTACCAGAAATCGAATTCAGGGCCTCACACTTGATAGGTAATTGTGGCCTTTTGCAGTCTGCTGTCTCCTGCTTACTTGCTGTGGGACGCTGGGTAAATCATTAAATCCTCTCTTTTTCTGTTTCCTCAGAGAAACTGCAACATGAGGAATGAGGTGGTGTTTTGTATCTCCTTGGAACTTTCACAGACAATATAGGAGGAAGCAGCTTGCAATTACAAAATGCTGCACACAGCAGGGGTGAGGGTGGGGGTGGCAGCTCCGGTTGTCTGTGTCCTATCTTCCTTTTCTTCTCGTTCACATTTTCTTTGACTTCCTTAGGGTGTCTTTTAGTCAGAGGGTACAGACCTTTGTCCTGGGGGTCCTCAACCTGTTTGGTTGCTCTAGAAGAACCAGATCTGACCCAATTCCCCTTCTTCTGCCTATGAAGCCCCTCAGCCCCCCACTTTGGATTCCACTAGAACACACCCTGCATCCTGGTTGCCTTGTCAAGTGCTGCGATGCTGACTATTGCAAGAGCTCACGAGGCAACTGTGAAGATTTTGTTATTAATTTTCTGTGCACTTTGTGACTTCCAGTCAAGATTGAGGAAGAAAACTGAGATGAGGTTGTTCAAACTTTCAGGTCTTAAAAATAGAAAAGCAAACCAGCAGCTGGGGTGTTGGAGCCCAAGGACCATCACATCCCAGGGGAGAGTTGTCACCCAAACACTAGGTCTGCACCTGTACACAGACCGTCTCCCCCCGCCCCCCGGCAGACTAGGATCTCTCTTACTTAGGAAAAAAAATTTTTTTTAAAGGAAATGAAGTTTTGTTTTAAAACCTCAAGGAGGAAAAAAATAAGTCTCTAAAGAACATGAATTATTTCTGTTAATTTTATGTAAAAGCAGCTATTTTGTCCCATGTAAAACTTTTGAAAGTTCTTCAGAAAAGGAGCCCTGGGTCTAACTGGTAGGCTCCGCAGGAAGATGCAGCCATGGACAACGACCTCACATGGCCACTCTGCCTCCCCACCCAGTCAAAAATCCAAATCTTCTCATCATGGAAATGTTCATGCTTCTGTCGTCACACCCAAATGCAGAGTTACAAAATAAACACAGGTTCTTTTCATACCTGTTCCTTTGTGACTAAAGAAAAGTCACCTGACCTTGTTGTATTTTGTTTTTTTCCATTTCTGCAATAACAAGATACTACATTGGGCCTGAGTGAAACAGTGTGACAGAATTATTTTCAGAACCTACTAATTGTCAGTCTCTACTACTTACTAGCTATATTATCTTCATTCTGTACCATTCTGAGCCTCAGTTTCCTCATTTGTGAAGGGAGAAGCCTTATGTTTACCCCATTATCCCACCAGAAACAATAGGAAATTTAAATGAGTCTATGTGAAACCATGAAGAGCCACATAAATATAAATGTCTATGTTTCTGTCATCTGCTAATCTTTCTGCTCTTCCTTTCTTTCTCCTTTCCAAAACAAAATAAATGCCACCACTCAGGCATGAGCGGGAAGGGTGGAGATGGATGGGTTAGGGAGGGCTTTCTGGAGGATGTGACAGTGGGCTTAGCCTTGTGAGAGGACAGGAGCTCCGGGCTTGGGGAGGAAACTGAGTAGAAGCCTTTAAGGTCAGCAAGTGACCTCTTAGGACTGATCTGTCAGACTAGATGAATATCATCTTCCTCAGTGGTGTTTGGTCTGGAGTTGAACCCCAGTCCAGAGGGGCAACCATCCTGAGAGGGAAAGACAGTTTCTAGGTACAGAGAGAAAGAGAGACTAGACCAGAGGTACCTGCAGCAGAGATGGAAGGTAGGCCAGGCCTGAAGGAGAGGCTTGCGCTCTCATGTGCAGGTTTTGTCCTTCGCTCTATATAGGGTGAGGAACATGGAGGTTCTTTTGGAGGCATAGAAGGAAGTCTTTGAGTGACACATGAGTTGAATCTTAAGGTTTGCCAAGCCAAAAGGAGCATTCCACATAAAGAGAAAAGCATGTTCATGAGAATATTCTGGAATTCTTAGGGAGCAGGGAGATTTTCACCATGGGTTCTGAGGACTGGGTTTGCCGTTGATGGATGGTGGGTGAGCTGGGCAGCATCAGAGCTATACCATGGCACAGCTGATCAGAATTTGGTGTCTTTTTGTGGTCAACAGAGTTGGCAAAATGTACTTCTAGACAGGGTTGATCAGAGGTATCATCAAAATAATGATGAATGTTTAAATCTTTAAGGTTTAATACAGTAAAAGACACATTGGCATTAGTCCCCTCAAAGTATTCCTCCCTTGTTCTCCCTATGAAGATTCCCAAACCACCCCCACCCGCCGCACTTCCCTGTTTCTGTCCTGTTGGGCTGTCTCTGACTTGGATTCTACCAGAACACATGCCCACAGTCTGGTTGCCTTGTCTGCTAACAACTATATTACCCGCTGCTTCAAACATACTTATCTCATCATTTTTGCCATGTGCTAAAGAAATTCTTTTTCATGAATGTATTTCTGAGATGTGATCAAAACTATGGTGAATACTTCAACAGAAAGCCAGGCTCATAAAAGCATTAGTGTGTCCTCATCTACCTTATTCACCGTATTTGACACCTTGCAACTTATGGTTCCTCCCCAAAGCGAAGATGACCATGAAAAATAAATATTTTGAATTAATTCAGGACATCAAGGAGCCAGCACAAGGCAAATAAAAGACACTCAAGAAAGAAGACTTCTAGGGCCGGGAGTTTGGCTCAGTGCCTTAAGCGCCTGCCCTGGCAGGCGCGAGGTTGTGAGTTCAATCCCCGGTGCCGCAAAAAAAAAAAAAAAAAAAAAAAAAAAAAAAAAAAAAAAAAAAAAAAAAAAAAAAAAAAAAAAAAAAAAAAAAAAAAAAAAAAAAAAAAAAAAAAAAAAAAAAAAAAAAAAAAAAAA
>RJWM01007586.1:0-39208 GCA_004363535.1 Dasyprocta punctata | reverse complement strand
ATTTTAAGAGAGATCAATGGCAATGTACCTTTCACTGTAACAAAAACAAACAACAGCGAAACATTTACTGTAGTTCTCCATCATGCTTCATATTTGCCTCAGCCTGTGTTAGAAACAGGACGCTGACTGCAAGTCAGTTACAGGCAGATGTGTGTGAGGCAGGAGGCCCTGTGAAGGCTGTGGAGCTTTGGGTAAGGGATGAAGAAGGCTGGAGTGAGGCTTCGGGAGCAAGTGAGTCAAGGGAGATGGGATTGAGAGGGACAGACAGAGGGGAAGAAACACACTGGGCCTTTTGAACCAGGACCCAGGAAAATGGCCGCACATCTAAAAGCCATCTCTGTGGAAATACTTGTTGGAATGATTGTTGATTTTAGAAGAAACAATTTTTGGTTTCAGAACCTTCTATACCCTTCCATATTTTGAAGGACCTCCAAGACCTTTTGTTGCTGAGGGTTATCTCTACTTATTGAAATATACTTTGTTATAAACTAAAACTAAGAAATAGAAAATAAATCCATTTATTTTTAAAAGGCAATATGCCCATTACACCTTATGAGAACTCTGTCTTCCCAAAATGGCATGAGTTTTTTCAAATCTTTTTAATGACTAGTTTTATAGAAGACAGCTGGATTCTCATACCTGCTTTTGCATTAAACCATGGTAGTATCACAGGACAGATAGTCTCTGAAATATTCCTTGGGAAACTGACGAGAGGAAGAAAATAAAATAAATCCATTATATTTTAGTATTATGAAATTGTTATTGAAATTATTATTATGAAATTATGAGTTATTATAGTTTCATGGATCCCCTGAAAGAGTCTTGGGGTCCCCCATGTTCCTGGGACCACCCTTGAGAACCACTAAAGTAAACACTTAGCAGTCGCTGTTGAATGCCAGCATTCTGAGTTCCCACAGCACTTCGTTTACATCGTGTGCATATGCATCACATAGGGCTGCAGGGTGACCTGTGCAGGAGTTCCACACTGAAAGAGGGAGCAAAGAAAAGAGCTGGAAAGATGTAGGAGGAGAATCAGGCCAAGATATGTAGCCTGAAAGAGCATACAGTTTCAAGAAGAGGCAGTCCATGATTTTAAAACTGAAAATAACAAATTAGAGTGTGGTCCACAGAATCAAAAGCAACAGAGAGGTTGGGTGAGGCAAGGGTCGTGAAGACGCTGTTGTACTTGGCAGTTGGAAGGTGACCTTGAGGGCAGTTTCCATGTCCCAGTGGTGGTGGTGGCACCATCCTGGGCAGAGTCCGAGTAGGAGATGCGTGAGTGAGGACTGCGGCAGAGGTCCATCTATCCAGAGGTTGGTTGTGAAGTGCCCTCCACCTGCCAGACCCTGACCCTGCTAGCTCTGCCCCAGCACTTGCACTACAAGGAGAGGCCTGTGAGAAAATACGAAGGCCAGGTGGGAACTTGCACAGTCATGGATGCTGCAAAGGATTCAGATGAAGGAATAGGATGAACAGGTGAAGGATCAGCAATGCTGAGAAAAGCAGAGTGAAAGAAAAGTGCAAAATATCTTCAATGAGCAGGATTTCTAACAGACAAAAATGGAAGACAACTTAAATTTCCATCCTTTGGCATATGACTAAGCTGTGGAAAGCAACATCCATCCATTCACCCATCCTTTCATCCATCCATTCATCAGATTTTAGGGATACCACAGGCAGCAGGACAGGTAAACTAGCCTGGAAAAATTTCCAAAATGCATTTTTAATATGAAAAAGAAGTTGCTAAACTTCTTTTATATGTCCAATGTGGCATTATTTATGTAAAAATCAAACCAAACAACCCTAAAACTGTATTTGTTTGTATCTATTAATTTTCAAGTTAAATGTATAGAGAAAGTGCTGGAGACATTGCAAGCAGTTAGCAGCCTTAGCAAAGGAGGCACTGGAGAATCAGGGACTTTAGTATTCTTTATACTCTTGCATTGTCTGAAGTTTTCACAGTAAATATATTTTCATGATTATAGCTGTATTTAAAATTTCTTTGAAAGATGTAGATCTTTGTGGGCAGAAGAGAGATCAACTTGTCCCAAGTGTCATATTGGTTTAGTCATCATCTCCTTCTGAAAATACCTTAATGAGAAATAACTATTTTCCAAAACAAAAGAATTAGCCCCCTCCCCACCTCATTATCCCACAGGTGTAGCCCAGGCAGTGATGCTGGAGAGGAAGGGTTAAATCTGGTCTCCCTGTGACTTTGCCTATTTATCCCTCTCTGTGTCTAAATTCCTCTTCCTGTAAGGACACCAGTCATTGGGCAAGGGCCAATGCTGATGACCTTGTTTTAAAGGTCCTGCCTCCAAGTACAATCACACTGTGAGGTTCTGGGGTTAAGAACTTCAACATAGGAATCTGGTGGCCACAGTCTCTAATGGAATCTCAGGCACATTTCCTCGTCCTGCTCTGAATACTGGGTGCCACGCTTAGCACCTGCCACTCTGGGGTGTGGTTGGTGAACCCTGCACAGGCGCGTTGGGGTAAAGGCCTTTGAGAATGCGCTAGCATAAGCAGTCTGATTGCATCTGTGGCTCCCCAACCACACCGAGCAACTGAAAATCCCCAAGGGGACCAGCTCAAGGTGATTTCCTGACTGATAAGGCCGGAGGGAGGGAGCTTGTATACAGCTTACCCCTCAGTCACCTGGCAGCCTAGCTGCCACACTGCATAGAAAACACCTGATGGACATTGTTTTTCCTTCAGCTCATGCCTGTGGGGCTCTGCCAGGAGGAAGCTGGGGTAGGACCTGCACAAGGTGCTGGCTGGCACAGTATGGAGCGCCCGAGCAAGATGGAGTTCTTCCAGAAGCTGGGCTACAGCCAGGAGGATGTGGTCAGGGTGCTGGACAAACTGGGTGACAGCGCCCTGGTCAATGACGTGCTGCAGGAGCTGATCCGAACAGGCAGCCGCCCTGCAGCCCAGGAGGTCTCAGACAGCGGCCCTGGGCCCCTACTTGTTCCCAGGGGCTCCTGTAGGGCCCCAGACTCTGCCTGGCGGGGCCCGGGGCCAGCCCTAGAAGAGGACTGCAGTGACCCGGCCAGTTCTCTGCGTCCCATAGTGATCGATGGCAGCAACGTGGCAATGAGGTATCTTTCCTGCTTTCCCTCATCGGGTAGCTGGGGGTGGGTAGTGGAGGACTGATTCTCAGGAGGCCTATGAATCATTCCTGCTTTCTGTAGTTACGAAGAACTTTGGGGCCAATGGATCTGGTGTAGAATCCCTGTTTCACCTCTTAGTAGCAATGTGGCCTTAAGTAAGCCACTCAACATCTCTGAGCCTCCATGTCTCATCTGTACTGTTGGGGATCGGCCCTCCTGAGAAAGTAGTATGAGAATCAGGGTTGTACAAAATTCTGGGGACAAGCCCTCTCTGATCATGTTCAACAAAAAGGTGCTACTATTACTCTCACCCAGAGGAAACACACAAAGCCTTCCTTCCTCTGGGGAAGGTGTGGGTACTAGGGAAGAGCCCAGGGTCAGGTGTGGACAGATGTGGCTTTTTCTCTGGACCCTGGCCCTCACCAGCTGCGTGAGTCTGGGAAAACAAGAGTTCTCGCTTCCTCTTGTCTCTTCTGCCTCCCTCAGGGATGTGAGAATCTCATGGGAGAAAGACCAGAGCTGTGCTGGGAGCCCTCTGTTGGGGGTTACTGGGGGGGAGGTCTCAGTTCCCTTGTTGGGGCTGAGAGAAGTGTTTGTGGTCCTCCCCTTCTCCCCTGAGCTGCGGAGTGCTCTTGACACCTTTGTGCATTTTGGGGATGTGAGCATCATGCCCTGAATGGCTGTTGTGCCTGGCTTGGCTGAACCCAAAGTGATAGTCTCTGCAGCCTCCCACACTGCGCCCTGGGTGAAGAGGTCTTTTGGGGAAGAGGTTATGGGGAAGAAGTCAGAAAAGCAGTTTCAGTGGCTCCCACCACGTCAACAAGGTATCCTCAAGTTTCTCTTGGGGATTTGGGCTCACTCTGGATTTGCCTTTGCAGGACAGATAGTAGTTTGGATAAAGGTTTAACACAACATGGGTTGCCCTTGGGTGCTGTCCTCCCACACCTGTGTGTTTTGTCCTGAGAGAGAGCAGTGTGCCGTTTTTCCCAGGCAGGTCTCGCATCTTGTTATGTCAACACATGATGAAGATAGGCATGGGGTGCATGCCAGACCCTGCCTCAAAAATAAAAAAATAAAAAGGAGCGGGGATGTAGCTCAGTGCCAAGGGTCTGGATTCAATCCCCAGTAACACACACACACACACACACACACACACACACACATAGAGGTGATGAGCCCCTCTTTCCCTGGGACTGAAGACCTGGCCCATGGGGTTGCTCTCATATTCTCATGCATGTTCTCTGTAGGGGAGCCTGTGGAATCCTGCTCCATTTAAGATCTGGAGTGTTAATGGAACTTGTAGGAATCCAGCAGGCTGTAAGGGTCCTGGAAAGAGCTGGAGGGAGCCTGGTTTCTGAATGATCTGGACCAGACTCTCCTCTCTCTCTCTCTCTCTCTCTCTCTCTCTCTCTCTCTCTCTCTCTCTCTCTCTCTGTCTCTCTCTCGGCATCAATAGAAAGAGGGCTTTGTATGTAAAATGATAATCATGTAAGTTAAAAACATTCCCAGCTTTAGATTTAAAATCAAAACAGTAGAATGGACACATGGTAAGATTGCTTCTGTGGGTTATAGGAAAACATTAGCATTTTTTCTTTGGGTACCAAGAATATTTTTCGGAGTTGTTATAGGATGGCAGTGCAAGATTTTCTTTTGATGGGAGTCTCAGTTGCTGCCTGGAATTCCAACTTAAACTACATCCTTTATTTGCATATGACCTTGAAGTGTCCTGGGTGAATCCATCTGGTCTCACCACCTCCGGCCTCCACCTCTCACAGCAGCAATCTGTTTAATCTTCTTGTGCTCAATCTGCATGAGTGACAAGTGGAAACCTTTCCTCAGACTTACTGTCAGGAACCAGTCAGAGTTTAAGTGTTTGCACACACTTGCTGCCCACAAAACACCTCCAGTAACCAGAATGCATTTTCTCTGTGTTGTTCTCTGTGTATGTACATGGCTATATGTCCATGTGTCCACACGAATTCATGCACACATGTGTATGCACGTGCAAACATACATGCCTTCTCCCTGCATCCCAATAGTTAGGAAAAAGGGGCAAGTTGTACAGCAACCACCTGACCATGGGACTTAATTTGTTTCCCTTAAAGGCAGGTTCTGGGAAGAGAATGAAAGTCTGGGGTTCCATTCCATTCCCTGTCTATTCTCCTACGGTAGCAAAACTACTGAGTGCTCTGATTGAAGTTTCAAGAGAAGCCAGGTCCCCTATGATTGAGATCTAGGCAGAGGCTGCCCCTTTACAGTTTATTTATTTATTTATTTTATTTTATTTTTTTTTTGCGGCACCGGGAATTGAACTCACAACCTCGCACCTACCAGGGCAGGCGCTTAAGCCACTGAGCCAAACTCCCAGCCCTGGTTTTTTGAGGCAGGGTCGCACTGTGTAGCTCAGGCCAGCCTTGCGCTTGCGTTGTAGCCCAAGCCGGCCTCAAACTCACAACGCTCCGCCTACCTCAGCCTCCCGAGTGCTGGGCCCTTTACAGTTTAAACCCAAACTGGTGTGTCATTATCTGCTGACCTTAGAGTTCCAATAACCTCAGAAACAGGGTTTCTGGAAAGCTCTCCTTCACTAAGGTTTATAGTATGGAAGACATTCGTGTCTTCTGGTTTTGAAGGTGAGGCTTTCCGAGAAGAGGCAAGGAGGAACTTGAAGCTGAGTGGAACACAGGCCCTTTGTTCCCTGAGGGGATGAGAGGTGCAGCCACTATTGGTAAGAGCCTCCTCCAGAGTGCCTGCCACTGGCTGTGACTGTGTCCCCAGGAGCCTGTGGTGGCCTGTGCCTGTGCTCATGGAGAACAGTAGCCTACCTTTTTAGTACAAGTTTTGTTTTGTTTTTTCATCATGACTTTGGGAAGTTGTGTTTTGTCTGTCTTTATAGACTGGTATCTGCTCTAGTTTCCCACTGCTGTTTGGTGGCTTAGAACAAAACATATTTATTGTCTTCTAGGTCTGGAAGCCACAAGTGTGACACAGACTCCAGAGCTAAACCCAGAGTGTCAGCCAAGCTGGGCCTTTTCCTGGAAGCTCAAGGGGGGAGTTTGTTTTCTTGTATTTTTCTGCCTCTTCTTTCAAGTGGGCTTGAAATAATATACACCATGAGGCACTTGTGCACATATATCTGTGTTTCTCTGAGAAAGTTCACAGCGTTTAATAGACATTTAAAGGGTCTGTGATCCCCTAAATGTTAGGGATCGCTCATGCAGAATGAGAAATTACCAGTGATGCTGTGTTTTATGGCCAGGGATATCTTTTTTCTCCGCCTTTTAGGAGTCACTAAGTGGCATGTCCCCGGTCAGCACAGGGAGTGTTCGAGTGGGCATCAGTCCTTGTGTCTGACCCTCTGTCACCCAGGAAGGGACTTGATGGGCTTGACCAAGGTCAACACTTGTCAAGTCAGCCCTGACTTCTATGTGTGTCCTTCTGCTAAGGTCGTCCATGCAAGATGTTCTGGGGCTTCTACCTCGAAAGTTGTGGCTTTGGGCTCAGGAGTGTTGGTTGTGGCTGAACCCAGAGGCCTGTGCTGGCTGCCGTCGCCATAGGTCCATAGACTAGGTCACTGCTAAGGGCTTTTGGTAAGCGATGGGATGTATTTGTTCAGGAATTTGGGCTACTGTATGGAACATTCTGTCTTTAAGACATTTAAATAGAACAGAGCTAAGTGTGTGGCACTTCCATACAACAGACCTAAAGACCCTTCTGTATCCTCACTGGGCCCCCATAAGAAGGACTAATGGCTTTCTTTTTACATTTATAAGCACTGAGTCAACTTTCCTTTTTCTTGTTCTGGGGATTGAACGCAAGGCCTCTGCACTGAGCTATAGCCCCAGCCCATTTTCAGTATATGTGCTGCTGAAGTGAGCATGTCCGGCCCTTTTTAAAAACTTTAATTTAATTTTAGTTTGAGACATGGTTTTG
Organism: Dasyprocta punctata; assembly: GCA_004363535.1. Lineage (NCBI taxonomy): Eukaryota > Metazoa > Chordata > Mammalia > Rodentia > Dasyproctidae > Dasyprocta > Dasyprocta punctata. Next base: position 32,165 of record RJWM01007586.1, on the reverse strand, counting down.
CCAAATTGCTCAGCTTCTACTTAAACTTGTGATCTGTCTGCCTCAGCCTTCCAAAGTGTTGGAATTACTTGGTGTGTACCACTGTGCCTGGCTGCAATGACTCAACTTTAATAAGAATTCGACATTGCAAAGTGGGTGAGCATCAGTTCAGTATCTGGGGAGCCAGGCTTAGGTCAGAGCCCAGGACTGGAGACAGTTCAGTGCCTGAAGGTCTGAGTTTGGACTTTAACCCAGGGCTACTGGAAGCAACTCTCAGCTATAATGGAAAGTTTCTATGGCAACCACTCACCACCCGTGGCTACCCAGAACCTGAGAGGTGGCTCGGGTGATTAGGAACTAAATTTTAAACTGTATTTCCCTTGAATTCATTTGACTTTAAATAGCCACATGCATGAAGCTGTGCAGCTCTGGGTTTTCAACTGAGCAGCTGTGTGACCTTGGCAAGTCCCTGACTTTTTTGAGTCTTGTTTACACAGTTAAGAGGTTGGACTAAGTAATCTCCAAAAGATTTTTTATCTCTAACATGCTAAGGTTAAAGGTGATTACTTCACGTGTGTTAGAAAGACAGAAGCATATTTTCTTCTAAAGGAATTTCTGTTTTTCTTCAGAGGTTCAGAAAGAGAGAGAGAGAAAGAGAGGAAGGGAGTAAACAACTTGCCTGCTGTCACAGAGCAGTGAGTTAGTTCTGGATCCACTGCGCCTTCCAGTGTTGCCCATCACCTCTAGCAGTTTCCATACCCATGTCTCTTCCCCCATCTGGCCTTGGAGGAGGCCGTGTCCCTGGCCCTTGTCCCAGTGACAGAGCCTACCAGTGTTGACCAGAACCCAACCCAAGCAGGATGAACTTGGATCTGACAGGGGCAGACAGGATGTGCCAGGCCCCTGCTCCTTTACCAAGGCTGAAGGACTGGTGCCCAGGATCTGGTCCTGCCTGTTGCCACCAGTGCTGGGCCTCAGGTGCCATGTATGCTTTCAATGGTGGATCTGAGGGATCAGTGAGCCCAAGTCATGTTTTTTGGTACAATTCCTGTACCTTCAAGGTGTGTGTGTGTGCGCGCGCGCGTGCACGCATGTGTGCGCATGCACGTGTGTGTGTGTGTGTGTGTGTGTGTGTGTGTGTGACAGAGAGAGAGAGAGAGAGGGCACACGCTTGGGTCACTCAGCTGAATCCCTGAGTTGCTAGACACCTGGCTTTAAAAGCAAAATGTCCAGCAACTTTATAGAGAGCAGGTAACTCGCATGGTGGCCTGTTAGCAGCTGCATCATGGTGTTTGGGAAGAATATGGCTTTCCAGGAGCCATGGGGCAGCAACTTTTTGTAGGGCCCGAGAACTTACAAGTACCCAGCCTGCTTCACATTCTGTAGGCAAATCTAGCAATGGTGGGCTTTGAAGCCTCCAGCTTGCAGGGAAGTCACTTGAGAGTTTCACATCCTCTTAGTGCTTCAGCGGGCGATCTCATTTCAGCGAGTCCTCATTTGGGGTATGTTGGATGCTTTGCTGTCTACAATTTAAAACTCTTAGAAAACCTGTCAGATTCTGCTTCTTCCAGAGGAAGGAATCAGTCAGTAAAAAGAATCTGGGTGGAAATGCCACCTGTATTCATCATGCCCTTTCTGTGTGCTACAAGTTGGCAGACAAGAGATAGGAGTTTTACTTTTGGGCTGGGAGTCAGACTGGCTTCTGAGCCCCTGAATCTGTTCTGACCAACTTTAGCTTTGGGATCCTACTTAAGTCTGCACCCATTTCTCCTTTATAAGGTGAGGGCATCCAAGGCAGCCCCGGCCCAACTCCTCTCACCCTGACTTGCTCAGGGAGAGATCTTTTAGGGAGAAGACTTGGAAGTGCTGGCAATTTAATATCAAAAAGCAGTGGAAACAAGGGTGTATTTATATATCAGACCCCTAAGAAGTCATTACTCCTCTTCCTTCTCTCCCACTCTACACCCAGTCTTGCTCCCAAGGAGTTGTTTTGTGAGCCTTAACTTCTACAGCAACTTCCTGGGTACAAATCAAGGATCCAGTGGTGTACAAGATAGTTTTGTTTCTATAAATGACAGAGCCCCAACCATGGCTGCCCCAGGCACAGTTCTTATGTTGGCACAGTTTGCTTCAGGCACCAACCCACTTCCCCTTTCCACCCCCATGCTATTCAAAACCTCTGGGCTCTCATTTCCTTTGCCCATCAGCCTGCTGCCTGATAAGCCAGCTCCCAGTGCTGGGCAGTAACCCAGGAAGGCTCCTTCCTGCAGGAGCACTTAACCTTGGATGGCTTCTGCTCTGAGGAGCCACCCCTGGGGCCCAGGGAACTTGGTGCCAAGGGAGGAAGAGTTTTTAGCCAGCAAACAGGCTCAGAGGGCAGGGGCACTAGATCAGATCCAGCACATTTCTTTATATCAGTTCCTTCAAGAGTAAAACAAGGGTGAAGGTCACTTCCTCAAGGACTTGTAACAATTAAATGAGATGAAATGTGCCAAGTGGCTTGGCAGACAGAACTCTCTACACATATTAAAGATGAACTCCAAGAAGCGGAGGAACATCTCTCCTCGGTGACTAGTGCAGCCTTGTAGTGGAGGTTCATTATCCACGCTGAGACAATGACGAATTCTGCAGATAAATGGAGGCCTTTGTCTTACACATGGCCCCATTGACCCAGCATGATAGCCAATGGCTGATCAGCTGCCAGGGCCTAGTTTTCCTTTTACTGAATGTCCCTTACCTCTTTTTTTTTTTTTTTTTTTTTGCGGCACCAGGGATTGAACTCACAACCTCGCGCCTGCCAGGGCAGGCGCTTAAGGCACTGAGCCAAACTCCCGGCCCTGGATTTTTTGAGGCAGGGTCGCACTATGTAGCTCAGGCCGGCCTTGTGCTCGCGTTGTAGCCCAAGCCAGCCTCGAACTCACAACGCTCCACCTACCTCAGCCTCCCGAGTGCTGGGATTAAAGGCGTGCGCCACCACGCCCGGCTTGTCCCTTACCTCTTAACCCCACTCTCAGTGAAAGTGTCAGGGAGAGGAAGTTGGCTTTTGAGTGGTTAAAACAGAGCCCCAGAAAGAGATTGATTAATAAATAATTTTTGAAGTCATGTGGCAGTGTTATTTCCTACTTGAGAAAGGACTGAGGCCAGATTGCTACAGTTGAGAGATGCACAGGCTCGGGAGTGGAGAGGCCCCTATTGCTCATTGTGGTGCTTTGAGCTTACCTTGTTCTCCATGATACAGATGACCTCTGCCCCTGTTTCCAGGTGGGCGTATGCTGGTGCCAGCGTGGTGACATCTCTGCATCTTGTCTTCAGGGCGACTTAGACTCATGTGTCCCTTCTCTCCCCCTAGGACTCCTTCAAATGACCTCTGGGGTCTCTGAGACCTGGTGTTTGCTAGGATAGGGTTTGTGACCCTGATTCAAGTCTGAGTGGCCAGATGAACATAGGTGCATCATTGGTCCCCTTTGGCATTTTGGGGAGCCATGCTGGCTTAAAGTTCTCTCTCCTGGCAGGCACTGGTCCACTGTAGGTGTCAGATTCTACCTGCAAAGGACCTGGGTGTTGCTTCGGGCTCACCTATTGACCATTTCCTCCAAGGCAGCCCCGTGGAACTAGGATTTCTCTGAGGGTGTGCAGCCTGTGAGGCTGAGGTGGGACACCAGACTTCAGCCTGTTCACACTGATATTTCTACACCCCCCTCCTCTTTGGGCTCATGGGAGTGAGGGGCAGTGACCTCCTCTCCTTCCCTCTCCAACTTTCCCTGGGATGGCAGGAAATAGCGTTCTGCCTCCCATCTTCTTGAGAGTTGTCTTAGTCACTTTTCTCATTGCTAAGACAAAACACCCAACACTAAAAGTTAAAAGAGGAAATGTTTATTTCAGCTCACAGTTTGTAGAGGTTTTAGGCATAGTCAGTTGGCTCCAAGGCAGAGAGATATGGTAGAGGGGCCTCGCAGAGGAGAAACAGTCTGTGGCAAACCAAGCAGGAGGCATCGAGGCAGCAAGTAGCAAGGTTCCCTTTCCCTTTTATCCCATCCAGGCTACAAGCCTTTTGGGTGGTATCACCCACACCCAGGGTAGACCTTCCCATTATCCACACTCAGAACTATGTTAGACCAATCAGTTGACAAATTTAGACCCACACACCCCTAACCAACCAAGTATCACATAGCTTAGATCCAGCCAACTCCAAAAAGCCCCATCTATGCGCACATGAAGATTTGGGGGGACATCTAAATACAAGTCATAACAAGTGTTTTCTCCTTACTGTTTTCACACGTCTCCTAGTGCAACCTTGATGGCCAAAGCAATGTGTTCCCTTTACCAGGAGAAGCCCCATACAAGGTCGCAAAGCCTACATTTCTCACTTGTTGTTGAAGCTGAAGGAATTCTGCAAGCTCTCTGATAGCTTTACAGAACTTGACTTCCATTATCCATTGATAGTGCTTCACTGAGCTGTGGCTGTCCTAAGCCTCCTGAGAAAATAACAGGAAAGGTCATCCATATGTAAGAAAGCATGGGACAGAAAGCTTAAGTATGGTCCCCTTCCAGACTCAGGCTGGCTGCTCCCTGCCAGGCTTTGCAGGGGCCTCTGCTCTCAGGAGCCTGTCCCTCCCTCAGTCTCCCCTGTCCTCCTATTCCTTGGAATATTATCCCCATGGAGCCAGAGTGCTATGTCCTTGCTACCAGCTTCCTGGTTCTAGTTATGGGCTATAGTTGTGGGAAGAAGGCACTATCTTTAAAATGCAGATCTGCCTGGTTCCTTCTTAGTAAAGACACTGTGATCCAGGATATTTCTAGGAGAAATTACTCTTAGGAACCTTCCTATACTTTCTCACATTTCTTTGTGTTTCTTTCGTAGCCATGGAAATAAAGAAGTCTTCTCTTGCCGGGGGATCCAGCTGGCTGTGGACTGGTTTAAGGACAGAGGACACACCTACATCAAAGTTTTTGTCCCATCCTGGAGGAAAGAGCCATCCCGATCTGATACCCCTATCAGAGGTAAGCTGGGTTGGTGTATGCTTGAGGGATGCTGTGCACCCCTCCTTGGTAATGCTCCCTCAGTTGTGGTTGGTTATTTTTCTAGTGACCAGTTTAATGGTGTCTGTTAAAAGCTCCATGTAATCACCATCTATGACTGTTCAGCCCAGGCAAGATACCTGGCATATATTCAATGCTCAAAAAAAAGTTGAATAAATGAACAAATAAATTACTCAGTCTTTTAGTGTAAATGCTTAAGTTCCCAAAATGATTTTGTCTCACAACTTTTAACACTGAAGAAAGACTGGCTCTGCATCCCACCCTGCGAATACATAGGATCAGAAAGAGACAGTCACCCTGCCAGGTAATATTTATTATGTACTGAATAGCTAGTCCCATCTCTTCATTTAAAACAAATGTTAATTGAGACCCAGGAAATTCTTTTTTTTTAAAAAATTATTTTATTTTATTTTAAAGATAGTAAAATCCAACAAAAGATAACAGAGCAATCAAAACAAAGCAGTAGAACTGGCATAGAACTTCAAAGAGAGATACTATGAAAACAATAGCTACTATATTGTATCTTGTTACTTTCAGAATAGTTGACCTTTCTGTCAGGCATAGCAAAAACAAACAAAAAACGAAGCACAATAAAACCAATAAAAAGAGGATATGAAATGAAGAAAAAAAAAGAAACAAAAATTAAACAAAATTAAGCAAAACAATGAGAAAAATATTGGGGCTCGAAGACAAGACAGAGGACAATCCCACATATTTGCCACACTGCACAATGTCAATGTGCCTTTTGAGAACCCAGGAAATTCTTTAATTCACATATTAGCTAAGAATATTTTAAGCAAAATAATTGAACAAGGTGATTTAAACCAACAGGATTTTTTTACCTTTGCTCAGCCCTGGGATAATGGGAAGCCAGACACTGAACCCCTGCTGTTGCTCTTTCGGCTCAGCCAGTGCCCAGAGGCCAGCCTCTCCGTCATTCTGGGAAATTTCCTTGGTGTTTTCTTCTTGTCTTTTTACAGAAAGTTTTTGTCCTCTCTAGGGTTTGTTTTTAATTCTGTCAGTGGTTACTAGTTTCTTCTTCTGTCTCTTTTACCTTTTCCTTATTTTTAAAATAAAAATGTGATTGTCTTTTGGCTGCAGCATCTTTCTGAATATTTCTATAGTGATGCAAACTTTTTAAAAAGTTCTCTTAATTTCCATAAATGCTATTTTTTTCTGACTCTTTCTCGTTCTCTCCCTCCCTCTTCCCCCTTCCTACTCTCCCCAGTTTTTCCCCTCAAAGGCTGGTGGTAATCTATTCCTGTGCAACTGCCCTGGGCTTTCTCTCCTGGCATGGGGACCTTTCCCTGAAAGGCAGGGCTGACCCTCGGTGCTGACCTGCATCCTTACACCCCGCATAGGGCAGGCAACCAGTGGATACCTCTGCCCATTGCGTATCTGGCACCTCAGTGATGGGAATTTTATTCTAGGGAAGCAACATGATGGGACCTTCCTCCTTCCTTTATTTACAGTTTGGGGATAGGAAGTGAATGCAGGTCCCCACCCTTAGGGCACCTGCCATGGGTGGCCCTCCAGGAAGCCAGTGTGCCCTGACCAGTATCCACCCCTCCACGTCCTGGACCGCTTTGTGGCTACATAGGAAAAAGGGCCCCCAGCTCTGCTTCAGTCGTAGGTGCACACTCTGGGCTGTGCTGCCCTCCCTGCTCTATAGTCAATATGGTCCTCTCTGCTTTCTGTCCTCCTAGAATTTATTAAAATCCTGGGTCTCCTGTTGTTCCCAAACCCATTTTTAATATGATAGATCCCATTTTTGTACCCTTTAGCATAATTTCAGTAGAATTTATGGGAAGAAAGGGGGATACACACATATGTTCAGTTGTCTGTTATAAACTTGTTATCCCCAAAATATTCTTTATGGCATGAACATGGAGACTAGTGTCTTTAAACCATCCATTCTATGTGTAAAACATAACATAGCTAAAGAGTAGGAAATTATTTTGGGATAGGAAAGAATTTTTTGTTTTTTTGAGACAGAGTCTCGCTATACAGCTCAGGCTGGCCTTGAGCTCACTTTGTAACCCAGGCTGGTCTTGAACTCGCAATGATCCTCCTGCCTCAGCCTCCCAACTACTGGGATTACAGGCATGCACTACCACACCGGGCTAGGAAAGGAATTTTGAAACAAGCTATCATAAGGGAAATACTATGGGGAATAGATGAATAAAATTATCACATCACAAAAGAAAAAAAAATAAAGAAAAAAGAAAAAGAAAAGCCATGTCTCAAACAGGGGGAAGCTACATATCACATACTTTTTTTTTTTTTTTGTCTTTTTGGGACTGGGTCTTGCTATGTGATTCAGACTGGCCTTGGGCTCACTTTGCAGCACAGGCTGGTCTTGAACTTGCAATGATCCTCTTTCCTCTGCCTTCCAAGTGCTGTGATTACAGGACAGCGCCACCACACCTGGCTCACATCACATACTATTGATGAAGGATTAATATCTAGATTTATGGAGAATGTCTTCAAACTAATGAGACAAGGACAATGAACCAATAGAAAAATGAGCTAAAGCAAGAATGAGTCTTTCATAGAAGAGAAAACATAAATGGCCAATAAACTATGCAAAGAAGCTCAATCTCATTAGTAACCAGGGAAATACAAAATAAAACCACCATAAGAGGGTACTTTATATTTGGCAGGTTGACCAAAATTATTAGAGAATTTCTAAGGAATATTCTAGAGAGTTCCTTGGACTTCTGTGCCAGGGGCTTACTCACAAGCTCCTGGAGTGAACACTAGACCACCAAACTTCACCAACCACGGTCAATGAAAAAAGCAGTTTTATAAGTACATGTAAAGTATGGTTCCATTTGTGCAAAGCTCAGTGTGTAACCATATTGAAGATGGTCCTCATACATATGTATTTCTAAATTAAAACAAGTGAATTATAGTTTATAAACCACTATGCTGTAAAATATGACTTATCTTAAGGGGAATGGAGAGGACTGTGAACAGGGAGGGGCAGCAGGAACTGCCCAAGCATGGCCTAGCTTGTGCTTCTCAAAGTTTATGGCATTTTTTATTGCACTTTGTACCACAAATACATTCTGTATCTTCTTATAGGCTGCCAATCATGTCATAGTGGAGGGGACTTACATTTGAGGGAAGAAATAATCTATGAAGAATAGGTTAATACTTTTTAAAGTTCTAAGTAACTACTATATGGAAAACAGATTTTCCTTGCAAGCCTCCAAAGACAAATCTAAAATCAAACAGTGGCCCTTCCCAGGCACAGACTGCAGCCTCTGCTAGGAAAGACATTGCAATATTTGCACCAGCTGGCGCAGTCCACCTCCTTCCTAGTTTTTTTTTTTTTTAAAGATAGTAAAATGCAACAGAACATAACAGAATAAAGTCAATCAAAACAAAGCAGTAAAACTGGTACAGAACTTCGAAGATCGATAGTGTGAGTACAATAGCTACTATAGTATATCTTGTTATCTTCAAATTAGCTGACCATTTCAACAGGTGTAGTAGAATTGAAGCAAAAACAAAACAGAATAAAACTAATAAAAACAGAATATGAAATAAAGCAAAAAAAAAAAAAAGAAAAATAATAGTGATCAGAGTAAAGCAAAATTGTGAGAACCATATTGGTCCTCGAAGACAAGACAGAAGAGAGTCCCCTGTATTTGCCACATTGCCTACTGTCATCTTCCAAGAGACGCTCAGGGTGCCGGTCAGAGGCCTGCAAAATCTACAAAAAAATACTAGCATTTAGTTGCTCAGTGTTCCTTAGTTGCTATCAATTTACTCAGATCTCAGAGCCAGCAGGTTGCTTATGGGCATGGTGGTGGTGGTGGGGGATGATATGGATGATGTCCTTGATTCCAAGCCCATGCACCGGCGCCGCGAAGGCTCAGCAGGTTGGGGCCCAGTCGGGCCCATTCTGGTTCTCCTCCGGGGGTCCGTGCAGGGCCCGGGCCCCTGGAAGGCGGATCAGTTCTCTCCCTCCTTCCTAGTTTTTGTCAGACCTCTCACACACCTGAGGTTGCTCAGTCTACTCACAAGCACACGAGATAGGTAAAGGAGGTGTCATCAACCTCATTTTATGACTGTAATGCCTAATGTTAAAGAAAGGTAAGGAACTGGAACCCATCTCAAAATCCAGGCTGTGTATTCTAAGTCCCAGACTCTTCCCCTTACATTCTTGAGTCACTCAGAGGTGTCTGTTGCAGGATGTTTCAACTCAAAGGTGCCCAAGCAGACACTTGTGGGATGCTTCTTAGACAAAGGTCCACCAGGAGCCTTCCAGGTGGATGCCAGGCTGCTAATCATTGCTAAGGCATCAGCACAATTCCAGTTAAGACAGGAAGTCCACCCCCAGAAAGAGGCCCCAAGGTCAACCACTGTAAGGCCAATGGGGCATGTAATCCTCAAAACGAAGTAGCTGTGGCTAAAATCCTTCTTCTAAGGAGGCTCTCACAGGTTGGGTACCATATTCTGGACTCTGTCTTAACCCAGGCAGGACAGAAACAAAAAGCCACCTTGACCTCAGGGGGCTGGAAAATTCAGTGAAATTTAGGAGAAAAAATGAGCATCAGAAGTGGGTGGAGCAACTGGTGTCTGCTCCTCCCCTGCCTCCATCTGACTGGTTGGGACAGCATGGGAGGAGAATGGTGCACAGCGACACTGACTGTGGTCTCTGCTTCTGGCCCCAGAGCAGCATGTGCTGGAGGAGCTGGAGCGGCAGGCGGTGCTTGTGTACACCCCATCCCGCAAGGTGAACGGCAAGCGGGTAGTCTGCTACGATGACCGCTACATCGTGAAGGTGGCCTATGAGAAGGATGGTGTCATCGTCTCCAATGACAACTACCGAGATCTGCAGAGCGAGAACCCTGAGTGGAAGTGGTTCATTGAGCAGAGGTTGCTCATGTTCTCCTTTGTCAATGATAGGTACGGGAGGGGGCCTGGCACCAAGGGCTGGGGTGACAGCAGAAGCTGTTCCTGCAACTAGGCAAAATTGGGCTTGGGGTCATGGGCACACTCAGCCTTATAGATGAAGCTGGCCTGTCACCTACTCAGCCTCCCTGGGCTATAAGGTACATCTGTTGTTCTGGGTCGCTTCTCTTTTGTGACCGTCTTCCTGGTGGTTCCTTTCACCCACAGGTCAGTTTGGTCCCTGACTTTGACCTTGAACTTTCCATGGTCATATCCAACTGACTCATGGCAAAATTGCCCAACATGTGGGCCAGGGTACCCCAGAAACTTCTTCTACTTTAGGATTTAATCCACCAAATAAGACCTTTGAAATAGTCATCATGGGAAAAAAAAATCTGAACTTTGTTGTATTTCCTTTCACTTATTTTTGGGTTTTATTTTATTTTTGGTCTTTTTTCTTTATCAGTACCAAGAATCAAACTCAGGGCCTCAAGCTTGCCAGGCAGGCACTGCACTACTGAGCTACTTCTCCAGCCCTATTTTAGGTTTTTAAAAAAGTCTTGAATTACACATGGGAGTGGGGTAGAGAATCTTTTCTTTAGGCATTAAAGATTTTAACTCTGTCTGAAAATGGCTGTCCCCATGCCTCTTGGTTGAACTGGTCAGGAGAACTTCTCAGTCCACTTGGTCCCCTAAATCAAGTCAGCCCTGGACCAAGCAGCTGTGACTGGGGAAGGGAGGGATGCCAGGGTCATAAGACATAAATCTGTCATTAGGCACTGGGTGAGGGCCCTAACCTTGAGCTCAGGAGAGGAGGAAACGCTGGCTTGCCTACTGCAAATGTGCTCAGGCATTCTCTGAGAGCCCGGACAGTGGATGTGGGCCTGGGGGACAGACTGGTGTGGCACAGCAAGCATGGACATCATTTCCATTTCAGTTTTTGTCCCAAGGCCGAAAGCAGTAGTACTTGTGAGATTGCTGTGAGGACTAGAGAGAAGTGTCTCAAACTGATAACTGTTCTTCCAAGGCTAGATGGGGACATGGCATCCCCAGGGTACACTGTTGTCCCCACCACCATCACTGAGGGAGTGGAGATGGTCTCCTGAGCCCTGGGGCACAAGCTCACCTGCAATGCTCCGATTGTCATTTCCAGATACACAGGGCCAGCTGCTCTCCCTGTCTAGCTTTGGCCTAGACATCTGGCAAACCTTGTGACTGTGGGTTCCAGAAATCCTCCCTGGGGGCTGATGGGTCATGGCTGCCTCTGGCCTGGACACACAGCCAGGGGCCCAGGCCAAGTCTATTGGACGCGTTGGTCTCTGTTAACAGGCGGCAGGCCGTGTCTGCCTGCTCGACTGTGAGTGAGGGCGTCTGGCCCCCTGGGCCCTGGGCGTGTCCACAGGGCCTTCTTGGCACAGTTCCTGCTCCCAAGAGAGGAGGAGGTGAAGCCTTTGGGAACTTTTAAAACTGTAGTGGGTGGGTCCCCAGATTTTGGGGCAGGACCCAACTCTGAGAAGCTGGCTGTGGAACCTGGCGCTGAGCCATGGAGACTGCCCTGGGCCAGGACTGCCCAGCCCTCTGCAGGGTGAGACCTGGTCATGACTCTGTGACTCTTGAAGGCTGGACAGCAACCCATAAAACAGCCCCTACCCCACTTAGAATCCATTAGATTCTAATCCATTAGATTATCCTCCATTTAGTATCTTCCTATGGCCTGGAAGGGTCTTCTGGGAGTAAAAGTATTCATTTGAACAGGGAGATCTCACAAAACGGGTGAGTTTTCCTCCTGAGGCACTTTATTTTTCCCTTGGGTCCCTGGGTACTCTGAGCATGCATTTCCTTCCTTGTCAGGGCCCTGTGCCAGGGAGGAGGAGGGTGGGCTGCTATCAGAGAACCACATGAGCAAAGCTAGGGAAGTTGAGATGGTACCCAGAGCCCCTGGGTTTGCTGAGGAGGGGCCACGTTGGTGCTTTGGCACTGTGTTCTGGCTGCTTTCATGTGCTTCACTGAGGCTCTGGCAGGTGCTTCTGACTATCAGCACTGACCCTTTGCCTGCACAGCCTGAGATGAGTTTGGCACAGGGTGAGGCACACAGGAGAAAGGGGCCTAAGCCTCAAGGAGCTCATATGGTCCCCAAACCTTCTAGCCACTTTCTGTTAATCCCATGGAGATTCCTAACCTATGAGGACAATGGGAAGCTGGAGAGTGGTGATAGAGCAGTTATGCTTTAGTTTTCCTAGACAGAAATCACCTGTGAAATTGTTAAAATGCAAATTTCTGAAGAACTTCAGATTCTGATTAAACAAGTGTGTGTGAACTCTGATGCTGTGTCCATACCCAGCTGCTAGGTGATTCTGTGCCTGCTGGCTTGCACCACACAGAGAAGAAGTCTGGGGAGCGGCTGGGCTGTGCTGTGTTCACAGGCTCAGGGTGAAGCGGGTTGAGCAGTTTAAGATGTTCTGACAACTGCCCTGGTGGATGGTCCTTGCCATTTGGTACTTACTGGGTGGCCTGGGCCTGCACCCCCAGCTCCTATGCAGAAGCCAGTGGCGAGTCCCTTTTGGTCTAGCAGTCATTCCTCTGTGCTTCTCTCCTAGGTTCATGCCTCCTGATGATCCCCTGGGCCGCCATGGACCCACCCTGAGCAACTTCCTGAGCAGGAAGCCGAGGCCCCCAGAACCATCCTGGCAGCACTGCCCCTATGGTGGGTAGTACCCAGCGCCTTCTGAATCCTGTTCAGGGACCAGTAGGAGCAGCAGAGGGGAGCAGTCAGAAGTGCTGGTCTGGCAGTCAGCAGCCTGGGCTTCCTCCCATGTTCTGCCCTTGACCAGCAGTGTGTCCCTTGAGAGGTAGCTTAGCCTCTCTGGACTGCAGTTCCTGGGCAGAGTTGCTGTAAGGCTGAACTGATGCATGGATCTTTGGGGCTGGATGTTGGAATCACACATGGGGCAAGGTGGTGCCATGTGGCCCTGGGTCCAGTTCTCCGCCCTCTCACTGTGTCCCCATCCTGCCTCCCCATTACCCCTAACTCTACCCAGTAAGAGTACCCATTTTAAGGATTTTATCCCAGCTGACCTTCTAGGCAGCTCCTTCACTAACCTGCTTGGGAGTTACTGTGCACAGAGCACTGTTCCTCATCCTGTACGCAGCCCAGAGCGCTTCTCACCTCTGCCAGGCACCCGGACCCCAGACCTTTCTTTGGGACTCTGGGAGAAGAGGCCAAGGCCCTGCACTGCTGAAACCGTTTGTCCCTGCATCAGGTCTCACTCTGTGCCCTCTCTGCTTTGCCCCTTGCAGGCAAGAAATGCACCTATGGCATCAAGTGCAAATTCTATCATCCTGAGAGGCCGCATCGCGTGCAGCTGGCTGTGGCAGACGAGCTGCGCGCCAAGACGCGGGCCCGGCCGGCTCCTCGGGAGCCCAGCACGCACAGCCTTGCTCCCGCGGCCCTGGCCACCCTGCGAGGGGGCTTCTCGCGGTTGGCTGTCAGCGACGGCTGGGTGGGCACAGGCAGCGGTGCTGGCAGCCCCGGGCAGCATTGCCCCGGGGAGCTGGGGCCAGGCCTGCGCGGCCTCCCGCTCCAGCAGAGTCCGAGCGCCTCCGACCACCTCCCGTCCCAGCTGTGCACGCAGGCTCAGGGGTGGGGCACACCTGGCTCCAGGGTCCTGCTTGTCCCGCGCAGGGCACGTGACGACCACTGGGCCCCACAGCCCGGTTCTGATCGCTTTCTGGGTCACTCAGCCTGGGCAGAGCCAGTATGGGGCGATAGCGTCCTTGGGGGACCTTCCGGTCTAGGCTCCCCTGAGGTAGAGCACAACGCAGACTCGCGTGCTCCAGCAGCATCTTTCCACTAGATCTGGCCAACCTCGGGGTGGCCTGGATTCCCGTTCTTACTGGGCCAGGCGCATCTGGCTCAGGCAGAGATTGCGCGGGGATGGTCCCAGTGATTGGCCCAGTCTTGCCTGGCAACTTGGGAAGGTGGACCAATTGATGGTTGTCAGCCTGGGCCTGAGTCCACCTGGGCAGGACCCCTTTTCTTTAAATTGGTCAGAGGATCTGTTTTCTCCTCTTTAACGGTAGGTGCCCCCATGGTGGCACTTCCTGACCCTCACTGAGGGTCTGCTCTGTGGAGGGAAGCTTGGTGTAAAACAGCTGTTTGTGTCCAGTGGCAAGTAGGTCACAAAATCAGTTCAGCATTGGTGGCACACTTGTAATTTCAGCACTCTGGGAGACTGGGGCAAGAGCATTGCAAGTTTGACCCCAGCATGGGCAATTTATTGACTTAGTGAGACCCTGTCTCAAAATAAAAAAATTTGAAAAGGGCAGGGATGTGTTTTAGTGCATAGGCCTTGGATTAAATTCCTAGTACCAAGAAAGGAAAAACAAATCAGTTCAGTGGATCATCATCACCACACATGTAACAGAACAGACATAGCAGAACATACCCTACGTAGTCAGGCTAAGTATTAACTTGTTTCTAGATGTATGCGCCTGTGCAACTTGGAAAGCCATGCAAACTTAATGTGGTTCACGGTTGAAAGTTTGAAAGAGTTTGGTGAATGATCTTGAATTTCATTGCATCAAATAATGTTTGAAATATGTAGTCAGGTGGCCAGGGGACATTTGCTATGAGAGTTTTCAGGTTACCTATTGCTAATCTCATCCACAAGGGGACCCAGCATTGCTGTGTGGCTGTGTGGGACTGCTAGAGCGGTGGGGCCATTGACCCCAAGGGTCTGCTCGGGGGCCCTCCACCCCCATTTGCACACGCACACGTATCCCACCACCCACATATCACACACACACATACTGCACATCAGCCATACACTCTGTTTCACTCAGTGTTTGATCTCTCTGGTTTTTTCTAGCACGAGTCCTTTTAAACCATACCTTATAGTAAATCTGGGCCCGGGAGTCAGAACTTTTTGCCCAGAAAGCTTCTGGTACATCAGCAGAGAACTGGGCTCTCATGGAAATTTACTGCCACATTCCCATTGTTCTCTTTCTCCCAGAGAGCTACGGCTCTGTATTTGAGGGAGAAGGAGACAACCTATTTGTACCAGTCAAGAAATGAGACAGTGCTGTCAGAGCATGGGCGCCACATTGTCAGGAACCCTGGCATCCCTGGGTGGCACCTACGCATTCTGGATATCATGACAGCCCTCCAGATGGTGGCTCCTGTGTTCATTAGGGGACTTGGTAGCTCAGCTATTCAGGAGCATGTGGGCATCTGCTGCCTGGCAAGTGCATGGGGAAACTCTTTCCAGTTTATTACTGGGCTGAGTGTGTTGCTGGCACAGCTTAGGGAGTCCCTCAGAGAGATGCCTTCCAACCCTTTTATTCATGGTAAATGCTATCTTTTGGGAACACTGCAATGATGTTCTTCTATTCTATGCCTTTGTGGTACTGGGGATTGAACCCAGGGACTCCTGCATGCTAGATAAGCACTCTGCCACAAAGCTATACCCCCTGCCTTTTTTGTCTTTAGATTTTGACACAGGGTCTTGCTAAGTGGTTAAGGTTGACTTTAAACTTGTGGTCTTCCTTCCTCAGCCTCCCCAGTAGCTGGCATTACAGATGTGAGCTACCATGCTCAATGCCTTCTTCTTCTTCTTCTTTTTTTTTTTGTACTGGGGAATTGAACTCAGGACCTTGTGCTTGCCAAGCAGGCGCCATGCCACTGAGCTACATCACCAGCATCAGCATCTTCTTTTCAATCCCTATTCTTATCTGGCTCCAGCCAGATCTGTTCTTTACTTCCTTTTCCCAAGGAAGTACCCACAAGATTGCCTTGCTGTCTTGGGATCTCTGTTCTGAAGAGGCTCACTCTTCCCAGAGCAGGTGAGTTTTCCTCATGCGTGAGTCCTCTGGACATGACAGCGTGCTGGTGCAGCAGCATTTGGTTTTTCTGGCTTTCTCTCCTGCTGGAGAATCACTGGATTGCTTATTTACAGTTGGAAATGTTTAAACTGCTTCCTTGGAGGACAAGTTTGAGTTTTAGTAAGCTGTAAAGCTATTATGTTTGGTTCAATGTGATAAAGATAAGTGCCAGAAAAAAAAAAGTGACAAAACAGCACATTTCAAGTGTAATCCCCTTTGGAATTTTTCCAAAGTCTTAGTATGTCTTTGTGACACAAAAACATGGATGGGACTGGTAAGTGGAATGTTCCTACTTGCATGGCAGTTACTGTGCTCCAGAAATAAATACCTTTTACCACACTTGGACTCCATCGTCAACCTGTGTATCAGTTTTTTCCTCTCCTCCTCCGCTGAGTTTTCATGTGTTTAGTGCTGTGGGTGTGAAGCCTGAGGTGGTGTCCAGTTTTGCAGCTGACGATTGGCGTTTGGCTGCATTTGAGGGGCTGGAATCTACCCTCCCCAGAGAGGTGGCCAGGCCCAGGGCAAGTGCATGCCTTCGCTGGTTGTTCCCAAGACAAAGCCTGCTCCCCTGTTTGCTAGACATTTAAATCCTTATCACAGACCTATGATTGGCCTCATATAGGCAGCTCTGCTTGTTCAACCCTGCAGCAGAGTTCTTGACTGCTCCTATCAGAAAGCCTCCCCCTGGAAGAGGATTGGAGGCCAAACTGCAGGATGTTGGGGGTTCGAGGGGGTGGAAACAGGCACAGTCAGTCATATCAGCACTGTTCAGAGAAAGTGGATCTCAGTTTTGGTTTTGCATTGAACTCAGATGTGGAGGATGAGCCAGCTGCTGGGTGGGGTGAGTACAGTGGAGGTGAGGCTGTTGGTCTGTCTACCTATAGGGGTGCAGTGAGGGGAAGATTATAGGAGAATGGGGGAGGGGGAGAGACAGTAAAGAATAAAAAAAACACAATATGGGGCCAATGGAGAAAGGGGTTCTGGGAGCTGGAACAATTCACTGGCATTACAAATCTTACCACAAGGGACTACACAGAGCCAGAACTAACTACATGCTTCGTGGAGCTCTGTGAAAAATTAAAATGCTGGGCCCTTTGTTCCAAATGATTAAGAATTTTTAGATGGTGATAGTATAACACTGAAGCAAGAATGGGATCTTTCTAAGTGCAGGGTCCCATGTGACTGCACAGATCACAAGCCTATAAAGTCACCAAGAAGACAAACAAGGGGACATTCTCAGCACCCAGAATGTGTTCACAGCAGAACACTGAGTGAAGACACATGCACTTCATAGCAGGAAAAGACCGTGAGCACCAGGGGAAGGTGCTGGTCCCCCAGGTCTCCTCCTGAGGGTCTGCTTGTTGCATACATCAGAGGACTGGGGCCCTTTCCTGGGCTGTGCCTGAGACTAAAAAAGCAGAAGTTGCTAGGCTTGGGCAAACTCTACACTGATTGTCGACTTCCAGATGGGCAAGAGATGCCTAAAACTGGCAGCAATTATAGTGTTGGCATTAGGCGAGGTTCTTGGGCTACAATTGTCATAAAACCAAATGACAGGAGGCTGGGGATGGAGGCAGCTGTGAAGCTGACCAAAATCAGAGGCTAGAAATTCTGTCAGGCATCTCTGATCTGCTTCCTTTGGCACCTGTTTCCTTCTGTTTATTGTCTCCTTCTAAGGTCTCCCCTACACAACAGGTCATTTTGCTGCCAGATTTAGGTGCATATATTTCAACAAAGGATTTAAGATGCTGCCTCAGAAAAATCCAGAAGGATTTTGATTGGCTTGGCTTGGGTCATGTGCCTATCCCAGGACCAATCACTTTGGAATAAGGAAGTTCTACAGATGATTCAGCCTGGGTCTCACACCCACATCTGGCTAGGGTAAGGGCATACATTGTGATTGTGAGCTCCTGCACAAACCCACAGGGTATGTGAGTGTTGAATGAGAGGGGAGATGAGCAGTTCTTTCAAAGAAAGGGGGACATTGTTTAGGCAGACAAAATGAATGCCCACAACAATGATCAATTCTGGGAACTGGGCCAAGGCTCCCAATAGCCCCACCCTCCCCCACCCTCAACTGTGGTCTTATTTGAGAAAGAAGCAACTGTGTTAGGAAACACCTCAGGTTTGCCCATCCACAGACAACACAGCCTTCCATGAGAGGGAAGCAAAGGACCTGCTGCTACAGAGCCCAAGGCATCATCCTGGCCGTTATACCAGTCCTGGGATTGAGGCCAGAGCACTTTGGTTAACACTAAACCCCCCCTGGGGGAGGAAGAGGCTCCTCAGACTCAAAGCTGACATTGTTCTCTTTGACTCATTTCTGAACTGATGTCTTCAGAGCTCACAAAGCTTAGCCTGGCAGCAGGTGACCTGACCTAGCTTGGTAATTAATTCATCCTGAGTTTCTCGGCTCTTCTCTCTAGCCTCATGGAGGAATGACACACCTATCCTATCCCGATTCCCAGACTCAGGAAAGGTGCTGAGTAAGTAAATAAGAAGGCAGATGGACACAGTGCTCAGAAGCTACCCGAATGCTGCACTTATTGACTGGCTGTTAGTGACTGATACTGGCTGACTGACTGACAGAAACTGACTGACGCTGACTGACTGACACTGACTAACACTGGTGGATTGACACTGTCTGACTGACCTACTGACTGGCTGACAGTGACTGACATGATTCACTGACTGACTCACACTGACTGCCTGATTCACTGACAGACTGACAAAGCTTAATTGTGGTCAGCACCTGCAGTTATTGGGAGTAATTACTCAAATACAGTTAAAAAATATGATAGCTCTGGCTTTTTCTGCCTCAGATTGGTTCCTGGATATAGTGTGTGTGTGTGTGTGTGTGTGTGTGTGTGTGTGTGTGTGTGTGTGTGTGATTACAGCAGGCATATTAAGTTCCAATGCTAGACTTTGCTGATCCCATTCCAGAATGAGGCAGTTAGGTGTTTTCTTCACAAATGAAACAGATAAAGCACAGGAAGAGGGGTGAGTTTCCTTTCCCCATAGCAGCAGTTTTGCTCCATCTAGGCCCTTCCTGTCTGAGGCTGTTTCCAGCTCTAACACTCCTGTTTCACACAGAATCACCTACATGTCTGTCCTCTGAGTCTCATGTTCCGCTCCATCAGAATTCCCTCAGCCTCCCACCCTCCTCTGTCTCATACTTGCCACCACATCCTCACATCTTCAGAACCCTCCTTTCACCTCTCCTTCTTTAGGTCTGGCCTCCTCTCAGCCACTGGGAACCCTTCTCAAAGCTATCTTTTCTGAGGCTGAGCAGTGCCACTCTGTTCCCAACACCATTGCAACAGCTTGTTTGAATGGTTGTTTGTTGCTTGTTATTGGATTCTTCATTTATTTACATATTTTTTATTTTAAAAAATTTTCTTCTTCTACTTAAGCCATACTTCTCTAACTAGGCCATACATACTTAGAAAGGTGAGACTATGTCTCAGCTTGGTCTCCCCAACAGCCCTGTCATGACAAGGAGGTTATGTTACAGAAACAGCACAGTCCTTAATCTTCATGTTATGAGCACAGAGTTCATTTCCCGTTTCTGACATACACCCCTTGTAGGACGCCTGGGACTGTTTATGCCATGACCCAGGCTGAAGGACACCATCTGACTCCTAGTCACTGACTGATTGACAGTGACTGACCTGATTCACTGATTGACTGCTGCTAGTTTCCAGGGGGACTGAATCTGGGAAGAGAACATTCTGAAAAAATGCACTTTTCCTCAAAGCTTCCACCCAGATGTCACTGCTGCTCCCATTTCACTGGCCCAAATGACTCCCGCGGAGGTCCCCAATTTCCTGGGGGCTGGAAAGGCTGTACTGCTCCTGAATGTCGGAGTGTGGTGGACACACTTGGAGATTGACACCCACATCACCTTACCTGTGGTGGCCTAGGGAAAAATATTTTGCCGAAAGTGCAGAAGGAAAGAATGAGTCAGTGAAGCCTGGTAGTCTGTCCCAGAGGAGGCCCCTCACCCTGTTGCCCCCTCGGCCACATGCACTGTCCTGGGCTGTGTGTCCAGGATGGTGACAGGGCGGTACAGTGAGACAGCCCTGGCTGGGTCCTCATGGCCTCTGGTCTTGAGGTAGGAGGAGGGAGGTGGCAGTTCCCTCTTCTGTTTCTGCTCTTTGAGTTGGTTCACCTCTAGGGAATTTTTTTGGCCAAACTGTTTTCAAAATAATACCGCATGGTCTGTTTGGTGCAAATGCAGTTGAATTATAGCTTTGCTGACCTTTGAGATGTTGGCATAGCTCCTCCTGAAGCCCTTGGGAGGTTTGTCCTTGCCTGTTTACCCAGAGTGATTTAGGAACTGTAGTGCCAAAAGGGTTCCCTGTTTCTTCCGCTCCAGGACCTGATCTGTGGCTCCGCCATCGGGTTCGCACTCTGGGTGCGACTCAGCCTCATATTTTATACAAAGAGGCAGTTATCCTCTGGCTGCCCTGCACTATGCTGTTCCTTGGCTTTGGCCTGTAACCCTTCCAAGAACGACGCAGGGGCAGGCCCAGAGATTCCTGTCCCATAGTGCCTGGCTGCCTGCTGCTGATTTCTTCAATCCTTCTTGCAGGATGCTGCCCTTCCATGGCTGAGGGGCTGGGAAAGAGCTGAATGTAGTGTTGTCGTCCGTTCTGTTGATTATTATTTATTATTCTATACTGAAGGGTTAGCCACGTTACAAAGTCCCTGAGCATGGCCAGGGCCAGCAGTATAGTGGACATCTGTGCTGATCTTTGAAGCAGGAGGGGTCAGAAGGAGCCCCAAGTAACCTTAGGCCTGTGAGTGAGGGCTATGTACTTTGCTCTGTGACTTAGTACCTTTGTGTCATGGTGAAGTAGGAAAGAAATTCAGAGGATGGGGGAGGGAACACCCATCTGGCTCAAGGCAAATGGGGGAACCTGTGGCCCCAGACCTATGCCGTTAGTTGGGGATTTCTGAACAAAGGCTCTGTTTCTTCATTTATCTCATACAATTTCTTAGGACTCTACTCAGACTGGGAAAAATCATGGCCTCACTTGGCTTACTTTCTAGTCAAAATGGAGCTTCTGCATTGTGCATGATCTTTCTGTCTGGAGCAGGCTGTGACAGATCAGCCCATTTACCTTCCTGGTCTCTGCTGTGATGGCTGCCATGCTTTCCAGAAGACAAAAACAGAGGTGCACAGAAGTAAATTTCCAAAGGTCAATTTTACATTAGAGTTATACAAGCTTATTTTAAAAATTACTCAATATAAATAATAGTAAGTGTGCATATGTTAGTAACTCTAATCTACTCCCCAAAATTGTTTGGTTGGCATTTGAAGGTCCCTGTGTTAGTCACTTCCCATCCCTGGGACAAAATCTCTGATACCTGAGATTGGAAGGAGGCGAGGTTTACTTAGCTCACAGTTTCCACAGCGCTCAGTCCGAAGCTAGCTGGCTCCAAGGCAGAAACTGCATGGCTGAAGGGCTGGGTGCAGAACAGTTGCTCACCCCATGGCAGCCAGGAAGCGGGGGTGGGGGGTGGGGGCGGAGAGGCACCAAGGAGGGAAATACAGCCCCACAGGTACCCTACTGGGGACTCATCTCTTTTTCAAGCAGGCCCAACTTTTAATAGCAAATTTAACTATGAGCTCATCAATGGATTCATCCCCTGACGTGAGCAGCTCACCCACAATCTATCACCATCCAAAAGTTCCACCTCAGAATATGCAACGTGAGGGGACCTTCTACATCAAAGCCATAGCAACCCTTAACCGGGGATTCTCTTTTCAGAGACAATACCTTGGGAGCCTTAATGATCACCATGAGAACAGACAGTATAACCTTTTTAATTAGTATAAAGGATGTTAGAAGTCATTACTAATGTTGAAAAGAGAGCTGTTCAAAACATGCGTTCAGCCCCAGCAGGCCGCTCACCATCTGTGAAGCCTGCAGCCTTTCTCTGATCCTTCCTTCTCCAAGGGCAGGAGGAGCAGGTGAGAGATGATAGGTGCTGGGAGATCCCAGCTTCCCAGCAAAACAAAAAACTCCCCCATTCCATTTTTGCTTCCTTCTCAACTTCCTCTCCCCCTGCAGCATGCACAAGATCATCATCACCCACCCTGGCAATTTGCAGAAGCAGAGGCAGCCGTAACAGCTGGGCGTCCACACAGAGGCCAGTGTGACAAATAGGCGGGGGCTGGGTGGGGGACACGTGCTGCTGAACTGCAGATTGTACCTATCCTTGCAGCTTTTTTCAGTTCAAACCCAGGACCGTGACCTGACCTGTGCTTACTCTAGGTTTCATTTATAAATTTGGCAGAGTAGATTAACAACAACAATTAGTAATAAAATAGAGAACAATTTTAACAATATAGTATAATAAAGTTTGAACTTTGGGACCATTATTAGGTAAAGTAAGGGTTGCTTAAACACAATCACTGTGATACTGATACCAAGACAGCTGATCTGATAACTGAGTGACCTAATAAGTGACTTATGTATAGGTAGGGTATAAAGGTGGATATGCTGAGCAAAAGGTTGATTCACATTCTGGGTAGAAGGAAGAGGGATGTTGTGAGATTCCATCATACTACTCAGAATGATGAGCAATTTAAAACTTTGAAATTGTTTACTCTTGAAATTGTCATGTATATAATTTTTTTAAATGTCTTTTTGAGACACACAGGGTCTCGCTATGCAGTTCAGGCTGGACTTGAGCTCACTTTGTAGCCCAGGCTGGCCTCAAACTTGCAGCAATCCTCCTGCCTCAGCCTCCCGAGTGCTGGGATTACAGGCATGCACAGCTATGCCTGGTCCTCCATTCGATATTTTGGATTGTAGTTGATGACATGTAAGTGAAAGCAAAACCTTCAGTAGGGGGAGTGGTTGCAGGAGACAAGGGGATGTTAGTGAAATCTTTTTAGGATGGTGAAAATGTTCTGATGTTAATTGTGGTAGAGGTTGCACAATTCTGAATATTACAAAAACCAGTGAATTGTACACTTTTTTTTTTCAGTGCTGGGGATGGAACTCAGGACTTTGAGTATGGTAGGCAAGCACTCTACCACATTGAGCTAGCTATATCCTCAGCCCCAACTGTGTGCTTTAAATGGATGAATTGTATGGAATGTCAATTATATTCCAATAAAGCTCTTAATAAATGAAAGAAAAGCAAGCAAGCTGGTGCATATAAAATCCTGAAGCATCCCACGTCTCTCAGTGGTGTGAGGGCCGCTCTGAGAAAACTTGGCTCATGAGCTCTTGTTCTCTTTGGCTCTAATGTCTGAGAGCCCTTGTTACAGCTGCTCCCTGAATGAGAGATGAGTCAATGTGGGGACATGGGAGGAGCCAGGCTGCTGCCATGGTTACATGGGTAAGCTGGGGGCAACTAGCTTGTCTGGGAGCAGAAAGTGCATGGCCTGGTCTTGTCTGGGGAGGACATTTTGGTGGCAATAATCAGAGTGTGATTGTGGATCCCAGGTTCTGGCTACTCTTGGCCCACCCTGGGGTCATGGCCCAAGACAGTTGCTACCATATCAAGGGTTGTAAAAGCAGCCAACCAAAGCAGCTGCTAAATGTCCATCATTATTGCCCCTTGGAGAAAACATCTGGATCCCAAGTTGCAGCTGACCCAGCTGCAGAACCACTAGGCTATGAGACCACAAGATGTTTTTGTGGGTCCAAGGCTGACACAGTATCTAAACTAAGGGTGATAGAAAACCCAGAGCCCATTAAAGGCCCTGAGACAAAGCAAGGGTCCTGCATCTCTGGAAACCCTCAGCCCCATGCCAACCCAGTGAGTGATCATCCAAGTCCTCATAAGCCCACAACCCTGAAGGCACAAGGCCAGGCTGAATGATTCCTCATATGTCACAGGGGTAGGCCTCGCCCCTGACCCCACCAGTGCCCCTGATAACAGGGATGACTTCTGAAGGAGTGCTTGATGGGAGCCAGCAACTCATTCCAGGAATACAAGAAGCTGAGGCAGGAAATTGGGCACAACTTCTGAAGGCCTCAGGCATCCTTGAGCCCAGAGAGCTCTGCTTCCCTCAGCCTCTATTGTCCCCTCTGCAGGCTCAGTGTCACCGTCAAAGCTGGCTCTTTCCAGCACTGTTCATTTCGTGACTGTCAAAGGCATCATGTAGGTAGCTTGTCAGGGGCTGGGCTGCCATCAGTGGGTATCAGAAAGGGACACTGGAGCAATGCACCTGGGCCCCCAAACTGACCCGTGCTGGTGCCGCTGTCCTCCCTCATGTCCTTGTCCACACCTGCTCTCAAGCAAGGCTGGGAGGGAGCCTCATTTGGGGTCCGGTTCTGTGCTCCTCTGCTGTGGCTCCAGGGAACAGGGCTCAGAGGTATTCACGGGCTCCGTGCCCTGCTCGACCTGGAGCCTGCCCCGGGTCTGGACGGGAAACTGGCCTGTCTTCCTCAGCAGCCACAGCCATAGTCACAACGACAAGACAATATGTTTTGCTTTAATTTCTTAACATATTGACTGTAAAAATTATTTACATTATTACATATGCAGTGAAAAATGTCATTTTTATCACATCATGTTTTCCATGCCCAAACCTAAAATCAAAATTTATTCAGTAATCAAAATCATTGATTTATTCAGTAATGGGCCTATTTAATTTTTTTAAAAAGAGTTTATTTAAAGGGCTGTTGAATGCCAATGGAAAAAATATGAAATAATCACTCGGATCTCACGGATGAATCCTACCACCTTAACCCAGCTCAGCAACATCATGACACCCATTCAGAATGGCTCGTTACATTAAAAGCCAAAATAAACTCCCTTCCCTCCATTGTGTTTGGTGACAATGAGTCAGGAGTGACTTAGGCTTTAGGTGATCATCAGAGTGTACACACAAACATTTCAGAAGACCATGAATAAGCAAACTTTCAGAAGTTTTTCTGAGTCAAGTTAATTGTTGTTAGGAGAAAGCTTCCAAAAATGCTCAAGTGAGACCAGGGGAGGCATATCGTAAAAGAGATGCCTTCCATATGTACAGTAGCCCTCAGCATGTCTCCACGGACTATATTATGCACTTTGTATTAATTCAGGATGAATAGGGTTCCTCGGGGTGGATTCCTAAGGTCACTCAGCTGGTAAGTGTGGGACCGCAGCTGTGGATGGGGCTGATCCAAGGCTCTTTTCCTCATTTATACCTGTGAGCAGCAGCTGCACAGGGATTATTTGCTATCTTTCCTACCTTGTTCACTACCTTTGTGGCTAAGTGAACTGGCCTTGGTTTCAGGCAGCGGTGGTGCTCATCTCAGCTCTGCCTCTTGCTACTGCCCTTAGGAAGGTAGTGGAGCTCTGATCTCAATTTTTTCATCAGTAAAATGGACATAAAGAACAACTGATGTACGGGATTGTAGGGAAGATTAAATGAGGTACTGAAAATAGAGCAGAAAACAGTCAATGTTATGAGTGGCCCGTTATTTGCAGATCTTGAGTGTATAACAGGCTGTGGAACGTGGTGTGTGGCCTGTTTGGGGAACTCATCCTTATTTTAATTGACCTGCGTGTAGGGCTAGAAATGCTAGTATTACTGGGTAAGTTTTGTTCTTAGTCACATGCGAGCTTGTGGTCACTTCAAAACTTCTCAAGGTCCTGTGGGGGGTTGGTAACATGAACTCCAAGGTCTTACCAGAATGGACCAACTACAATTTATAAAAATCACCCCTTACATTTTGGAAGCATTATGACCAGCTTGCTTCAAAAGTCCCACCTCATGCAGGATTTTCCCACCAACTACAGAAATAGTGTTCTCCCTCACGCTTGCTTCAAATGTGGGCTTGAGGCCCTGTGTTCAAAGGGCTTCAGATCCTGCCTTGGTGCTGGCAAGGGTGCTGGAAGCTCTGCAGAGCACAGACCTCCACAGCTTCTGGAAGGGGAGGAAAAGCACCGAGTGATTGTAGCGCAGGTCTTCAGGGAGGCGCGGGTCTGGTGCGGCTGAGAAAGTTGATCAACCGTAATTCCTTCCAGTCCTTCCATCCTTTTTTAACAGAGCCGGCTAGGGGAGGACGGGCCACCAACACAATGTAGCGCTGAGGCGGTGGTCCGTCCTCTGTCCTTCCCAGCCCGCAGCGCGTGTGAGTCCTCACGTTGGCCATTAGGTGGCACTGTTGAAGCACAACATGCATTGATCTAGGCTGGCGCAGATTCTGACCTCATGGTTTGAAATGTCACTGGCTTTCACTTGGGGTAGGGTTCTGCAAGTCTAGTAATAGGGAGTCTGAGGCCACCAACCTGTGCACAGTTGATGATTATATAACACAGATGACACCCACACGTGTGCTTTGGCAGTTACAGCTTTTTGCGATGGAAGCTGTAATAGCTGTGGGTACTGTGGGCTATTGGAAAGGCAATTTAAATATATCTTCATGTTGCATCTTAAAATTAATTATAAACTACTTCACATATATAGAAATGAGACAGAATATTATAGCAAATGCTTGAATTAGACCTTAATATCTTGCCTTGTTTTCTTTAGCCACGTCGTACAATAATGACTTCTCATTTTCTCTAAATGGGCATTAATACATACTTTACTGAAATAATTTCTGGGTACCTGGTAATTTCTACTATTAGTATTATTATGAATGGGTTTTTAATTCACACTTTTCTGTGGTCTATTATAGGAATATTTATTTTTGTGTGAATAATCCTGAATTCCTTGAAAGCTTTGTCTACATCTGTTGAGATGATTATATTCTTCCCTTTCATCTGTTAATGTGCATTCCTTATTATAATTTTCAAACATTGAGCTACTTTGCAAATGGGATAAGTCAATTAATTTCCTCCACAAACAATGGTGACCAAAATTTCTGAGTTGATGCAAACTCCTGCTACTAGATACATGTGGCTAGTGAACAGCTGTGGTGAGGTTAGTGTGACTGAGGAGATGAACTTTACATGGTCACCTGCAGCTTGTGGCTGCCATGCTGGACAGAGCAGGCCCTGCAGCTCTGGCCATACGCCGGGTGTTGGACTGCACATGTCATTGCTGGGCTTCACTTCCTGCCTGCTTCTCATGTGAATGAATGGGCCCCTTGCTGGTGGCTTTCTGGCCACTCATTCATTATTTCCAGCCATGCGCGAGGAGCGTGGTAAAGAAAGGAAGGCTTCAGCTTTCCTTAGGGAAATAAGATAAGAAAACCACTGAAGTTGAACCCAAATGTGAAGATGTGAAAAAAACCCCATGACTTCTTGCCACGTGTTGATGTTGGAGTATCCACCATTCCAGTCCTTCAGTCCTGTGTGAAGCCAAGGAAAGCACAGATCCATGTTCTCAGTGAAAAGCCCAGATATTAGTTTTTCTTCAGAAGAAATGTCCATGTGCATTCCATTATTAAAGACCTCATATCCTATACAGAAAACACAGGGAATAAAGTGATAAGAAAAAAGTCAACTACTTAATATTTTGTTTTAATACTGTATATGAGGTTTTTGTTGTTGCTAGGTATATAGTTGAGACCAGGTAGATGCTCCAGGAGTGTGCCCTCACTAGCTGCGCACAGGATCCAGCTCTACCCAGTCCCATGACTCAGTGCAACCCACAGGGGAATGCCTGGCCAGCCTCGCAGGACACAGAGGTACTGAGCCCAACCCAGCCCAGGGCCCCAGAGTTGTTCATCAGGGACTGGCCAGCATAGCTGCAGGGCCTTGGAGAGCCTGGGCTCTGCCCATCAGAGGGCAGACCTCAAGCTCCATTGTTCAGTGGAGCGACTGGGATGTGGCAGGTCCTAGAGGTTGCAGGCCAGCCCAGCCAGGAGCAAGGCCCCGGCACTGTAGGCCTGGGACTTGCCCAGGCTTGCCTGGCACTCCAGAGGCTCTGAACTCCTTGTAGCCAGACTCAGGGTCCAGGTGGCACCACACTCTGGGGTACGCTCCGCCTAGCTGCCTGGGTCCAGAAGGTCTCGGCCCCCATCCAGTAAGGCAGAGGCTTAGCAGCACACTCCAGGAGTACACTCTCACTAGCTGCACACAGGATCCAGCTCTACCCAGTCCCGTGACTCAGCGCAACCCACCAGGGGAACGCCCAGTCAGCCTCGCAGGACATAGAGCCACACAGGTTCTAGAAGAAAATGACAAAACGAAAGATCAAGAGGCAGTCTCAGTTCCCCAGCCCACTAAGAACAAACCCAAGAGACACTGAAATGGAAGACACTGGGAGTCACACAACTGAACTTTCTGAAATGATAGCAAACGCAGTAAAGAAACAGCTCGATGAAGCTATAGAGAAACTCAAATCAGAAATAATTTCTCAGCTAAAAAAGGAAATGACAATCATTATCAAAGAAATGTTGAGTGTATGTAAAGAAGAGCAAGATAAAAAATAGAGGAACTTGAGAAAATGATGGAAACTTTGAATGAACAATATAAGACACAATTAGAATGCATGAAACAGATTCAAAGGGAAATGCAAGAAATGAAAAATTCCATGGAAAGTTTGAAAAACCACTTGAATGAGGTTGAAGATAGAATCTCAGATCTTGAAGACAGCATGGGAGCTTATGGCCACAACAGACAAGATCTCTTAAAAACAGTAAGGAACCAAGAAACAACAATTCAACAGCTGCAAGAAGATGCCAAGAGAAATAACGTAAGATTAATAGGCATCAATGAAAAAGCAGGGGTCAATACTAATGATCTGTGAAAACTATTCACAGAAATAATAGCAGAAAACTTTCCAAACATGGAAAGAGAATCTGATAAATACATAAGTGAGGCATACAGAATCAACAACTGGGATCTCATCTTACTAAAAAGTTTTTGCATGCCAAAGGAAATCTCCAACAGAGTGAAAAGAAAACCCACGAATTGGGAAAATATCTTAGCCAATTGTCCATCAGACAAAGGACTTCTATCTAAAACATATAAAGAATTAAAAGAAATCAGGCCCCTAAAATTCAAAGATGCAATCCAAAAATGGGCATCTGAGATGAATACACACTTCTCAGAGAAAGAAATACAAATGGCAAATAAATATATGAAAAAAATGTTCAACATCAATGGTCATTCGGGAAATGCAAATTAAAACAACACTGAGATTCCATCTCACTCCAGAAAGAATGGCCAAGATTAAAAAACCAAGCAACAACAAATGCTGGAGGGGCTGTGGGGAAAAAAGAATTCTTCTCCACTGTTGAGAGTGTAGAGTGCTGCAAGCACTGTGGAAGTCAGTGTGGAGATTCCTCAAGAAGCTAGGATTAGAGATCCCCTTCAACCCAGCTATCCCACTTCTGGGTATTTTCCCAGAAGAACTGAAAACATCATAGCACTGTGATATTTGTGCACCCATGTTTATAGCAACACAACTTGTAATAGCCAGATCTTGGAAACAACCTAAGTGCCCATCAATCAAGGAATGGATAAAAAAGATGTGGTATTTTTATACAATGGAGTACTACTCGGTTATTAAGAAAGATTGCATTGAGACTTTTATAAGTAAATGGACACGGCTTGAGCCCATACTCATAAGTGAGATAAACCAAACCCACATATGTAAATACCGTATTGTCTCCCTAGTGTAAGAAACTGAAAAAGTATATATGATCCAAAATCTGTAATAAATTCTAGGTAAGGGTAAAAAACAGCTTGAAGAGCAAAATAATTGGGAAGGGAAACTTGAAGAGCAAAATAATTGGGAAGGGAAAAGGGGGAAAGAGGGAAGGGAAAAGGAAAAGATATAAATCTGTATGTATGTATATGTAAGATAACTAAAACTATCATACTGCTGAATGCATTAGTTGTTGAGAAATAGCAGTTAATACTCATGATTAGATCAATTTTACTTGTCTATATCTGTTAATGTAAACAACCATTTTGAAGATAACGATGTGCAATATTGCAACCATTGTCAAGTTTCTATCATCCTGTTTTGTAAACCTGTAATGTTACTGTTGTGCATTTACTCTAGTTGTTTGTTTGTTTCTTTTGCTTTTTGTCTTTGTTATATGTCTTTTTTTTCTCTTAAATAAAAAAAAAATTGAGACTATTCTGCAGATAAAACTTAAAATCCTGACTTTTTTCTTTTTTTGGGTGGAAGGAGATACTGATTATTGAACCTGCGGCCTTTGCACTAAGCTACATTCCCAGTCTGTTTTAAAATGCTGAGACTGGTACTTCTAAGTCACTAAGATGAACATGTTGTGCTTGAACTTCCTATCCTCCTGCATCAGCCTCCTAGGTGCTAGGATTGCAGGTATGCAGCACCAGGCTCAGCTCTTCTTTTTTTCCTGTAATATTATGAAATAAGCATTTTCTTGTTTTATTACAAACTTTGCAAACATGATATAATCAGAACTATATTTGTCCTAGTGGAGAGATTATAATTTTACTTATTGCATATCACTTATTTCTCCTTTATTGTTGCTATAAATATAAATATCACTGCCACAAAACTTTCCAGAATTGAGGACCTCTGGAAAGACGGTGGACAGGTAAGCAGTAACAAATCAACCTCTCCAAGATTTGGAATTCAGACACTAGAAAATAATAACTTGGAGAAGAAAAGAAGGAAGGAGGTGGATCCTCCAGACCCAGGAAGGACCTGAAGGGAAAATTCAAGCCCACAGAGAAAGCGAGGAGACAGACCTCTGCTGAAAAAGGAGGGGGTAATCTGCACTTTCTCCCTGATTCCTGGTGTGTGAAAGGAAGATAAAATCTACAGAAGCACAGTGAAAGCAGGTGACTTCAGAGGCCTTCAGGAAGAAACACAACAGTGAAAAGGACCAGTGGATGCTTGTGCTACAATAGCTGAGGGGAGATGACAGCACAGATGAGTGCAGTGCCCCTAGAGACAGTGCTTGGTCGGATGCTGTTTTAGGGAGAGGCCAAACTGGGATTCAGAGCAGCTGTGAGTTGGCTTCACCTTAGGGCTCTCAGTATTAAAACCCCACAGTGACTGGGTAAGGGACAACTACACCAGCAGTTAAGAGTCAGGGACCTGTGGTCAGGCTGGCAAGGGCACCCAGAAGGATCTGACCTAAATGACTCAGGCCTGAAACCCATGACTAAAGGCCAGGATCAGCCTGAACTTCTGTGGATTTGAGAATATCAGAACCACCACCCTGCCCTACTCCTACTGTGGGCTTGCTGGGATTATCTAGCATAGATCTGGACTCTGATGCCTGCTTACTCTACCAGTGAGAGCAGAGGAACACCCTGAATTGGACACTACCACAAGACTACAATGCTGTAGACCCCTGAAGATAACCACAGACTTGACATCACAGAGAAACTTCTTTCTTTTTTTTTTCATCGCTTGTGGGCTTTTATTGTTTGATGTTTTTTTTTTTTTTGACAATTTTTGTTTTTTCATGAGTGTGAACATTGTTTTTAGGGTTTGTGCTTTGTTCTTGTTTTGTCTTTTCTTTCTTTCTCTCCTGTCTTCTTTACCAGTTCCTGAGACTTGGATAATCTTCCTTTGTCCTTTCGCCTTGCTTCTAATCTCTTTCTTTCTGTTATTTCTCTCTTTTTTCCTCTTAACCCTTTAAAATTTTCTCATCTTAGGAAAAAATTTCTCTGTTGAGTGAATATCTACTGTATATAATTCTCTGATTTGTCTTAGATTTTGTTATATAGATAGTTATAAATCTGGGTTCTGTAGTTTAAAGTGACAAATTAATAGTTGTCATAGTTTGTTGTTTTCCAGTCTGTGATTGATGCTATTGTTATTGCTGATTGTACTGCTTTAGCCAAGGTGATATGGTTGTTGTGATCAATTGATCTTCTTTGTATGTCAATATCTAGGTTGCCTGGGGGTCATAAACAATACTATAGTCCAGTAACAAAGAACTGGGTGCTAGGCCAAATAGGCAACAACTTTTCATCCCTAATAAATTGAAGAGGCAGGATCCAGGGACAGGCTCCAAAACCAAAAGACAGTTATGCCTAGAAGACATCTCTGAAAAGTATTCAGTTGCTAAGGAGTCTTTGATCCTGGTAATAAAGCTATCTACCATAAGCATATTTACAAGCCTCAATGCCGAAAACAAATAAACAACAACAAAAAAATGGAAAAATGAGAAAACATAGAAGAAAGATGTAATCTATGACCCCCAACTGATCCAAGGCAAATCAAGAGGGTATAAACAGAAGAAATAGAAACCACTCAGCTGAACTTTATTTTTTTTCTTTTACTTTTATCTTCTTTTTTTAATTTTTATTTAAGAGAAAATAGATACAGAAGCTAGAAATAAAAGTCAAAAAAGACAGACAAACAACAACAACAGATCTGATACGATAACATTGTAGGTTTACACACTGAGGTGGTTGAAGTTTGGCAGTAGTTACAATATTGCATATCGTTACCTTCCTAGGGGTTGGGGATATTGACAGATATAGACATGTAAGATTCA